>BGPT01001878.1:13772-108246 GCA_003297045.1 Symbiodinium sp. clade C Y103
TTGCCCACTGGGATCTGGGGCTCGCGGTTGAGGTCCGGCGCTGCCCACTGGACTCTGGAGCTCGCCGTTGAGGTCCGGCGTTGCCCACTGGGATCTGGAGCTCGCGGATGAAGTCCGGCAATGCCCACTGCACTCTGGAGCTCGCAGTTGAGGTCCGGCAGTACCCACTGAAATCTGGAGCTCGCCGTTGCTGTCCGGCAGTGCCCACTGCGAGCTGCAGAAAGCGGAAGGCGGCGGGAGGCAAACCCCGCCCCGCGTACAACTGTGATAAAATCTAGTAACCCTCACCTGGCAGGTGGGGAATTAAAACTATGGTACATGCCACTAACACAAATGTGTATACTCTGTGCGTGTGTGAACCATTTCAAAAAATCTGTGTTTTTCATATCTGGGTTTCCATAGTCATGCGGTATCTCCAATAGCTTGGCTGCTTATTTCATCGAAAATCCCATCTATCAAAAATGTTTTTTTCTAACCGGGGGTACCCCCATATAGGAAACCTCCTGTGGAATATCTGCCCCCCAACTGGGTCATGGCACATAGGCCTCGTTCAAGGCCTCCAGAACCGTTGCGGGATCCACCGGCCGCACCCGTGCATCGTCGAAGCAGTGCCAACGGCTGGAGGCATGGTGCCAGCAATACCTGGGCAGCTGGTTGGGCGACTAGTCATAGGCCAGGTATAGGATAGAGCAACAAGGATATCATAACTGTCTTTGCCAATTGCGTGACAGAATGTCATAACTGTCATGACTCATTGTGTCATAAGTGTCCTGTGTCAATTCAAGTTGGCTATAATCTAAACAGCAACTAGGAGCAATTTCAAATCGTATATAGTAAAAAAGAACGTCATACAAGAAAACAACACCATCCTAAGGGTTCCATCTTGCTGATCACCACTTACCAGACTTCGACAAATTCTGAAACACATCCCATCATAATTCTATAAATCGCCAGATTTTCGCAGCAATTTCCCATAATTCCCATATCTTCCCAGTGAATCCCCGTGATGTTTCGCCATGTTCGCCACTTTCGTTCCCTGCAAGGGACGCCACGTAGTGCCCCGAGAAGGGCGTGCTGCCGATGTGTTGCACCACGCCGTTCAGCTGATACGAAGCGACGCCCAGGTCCAGGAGTTGGAAACCGCGAAGCTGCTGGGGGTCCTCAAAGTGTCACGGGGGGGGGGGGTAGGAGCGATATATGGGATACTTACGATATAGGGGAAACATGTGTATATATTATGTAAATAAAAAAATATATATCCCTCACCAGTTTGTTTCTTTTATTGGCTTATTCACCCATTCAAGTGTAGATATACCCCAACTTACCTCACACCCGGCACACGCAATTTTTTCATGGTGGTTTTCCATTCTCCCAGAACTGGTTTAGGGATGTTTAGGTGAAAACCTCCAGGAAAGCCATGGAAAAACCCAACGGAATTTGGGACTAAAACTGATTGAAACACCAAGGCTCAAGCGCCAAGGAGACGCGCGTCATGATCCTGCAGCTGGATAGCTGGGGAGAAAAATGGCCGGCTCAGGGATGAAGATCCCATGTTTGGAAACATATTTTTCGATGTTTATCTTTAAGGCTCTTGTTGGTGTCCTCCTTTTTTTTTAATGATCGGATTTCATCGGTTCCATCTCTTTGGTGGTTGCAAGTTATCTACAAGTTCTGACTCGCTGGTCATGTTTGCTCCTCCTGCCACTCCCGTTGTTTCACAATTTACATGCCGCTTTTTGTTGGTGTATTCAAAATCATGTCAAACCTCCATGTTTTCTTGCCCGTTCATGTTCTTTGCTCTCCTATCTTTGTTGGCTTCAAGTGGCGGTCCCAAGTGGACAAACCACGGAAAATCATCTGAGACAGCAGAGGAACCAAATTGAATTTATATTGTAGTATCCTCAAAGACGAAACATATTCCAAAATGCTACGTTAGTGTGTGTTGTTTATGTTTTTTATCATGTGGCCTTGAAGGTATGTTCCTTTCAGCCAATGCTTCGACTCAATAATATACCTCCAAACTGTTGAGGGTCTATACAACTTCTTTCTGCTAAACAATGGGGATTGTTTATTGTTGGGTCTACAAATTATTCAATTGTTCCATTGTTCATATTACCATTCTACCTCCATGATTAACCATAACCAATCATAGATTATGATGTTTCATGGCAGTAACATAATGATCAAAATGGTAACCAGAGACTACTTACTAACCATGGAGCACGAATCATAGATTACTAACCATTGTATATACTAACTGGTTGGTGGTTTAAACTCATTCCCCAAAAACATGCTGCTCATCTCAACCAATCATCCCTTTCCATGGTTCAATAACGATGAACTTCCAGTCAAGCATTCATTATTGGTTGGTTAAAAACTCAATTTTTATCCAATTATTGATTAACCAATTACAAATCATTGGACTAGTAATCATTGTAGAGTATACCAACTATAATTGATTAGGTAATCATTTACCAACCATATAGTATTAACCCATAGATTATGTACAAACGATCAACCATAATCTTAGATATTCGGCGAATGGAATATCAACCAGTACTGTTGCTTAGAAGTTCCATTCTTATCGCTAACCTGGTATACCCTGACTTCACCATTACTAGCCATTGGGCTCTATATTGATACAAACTATTGGGCTTGCTGAACTATCATTAATCATGATTAAGCACTATTAACAACCATAGATGATGAGTTAACCATTGCTAAATATGTCTAACCATCATCTTCATCTCTACCAAGTCGCTTCGAGCATTGCATCCCCGCACTTGCAAGGCGATGGGCGCCGAAGCCGAAGCCTGGCAGCCGGCCGCCCCAGCGCCGCAGCGGGGGACCGAAGTCACCCGTGGGCAGGGCCTTGCCGCTAGGTGCAGAAAACCATGCCAACTACATGGAGATCTTGGATGCTTGTGGATGTTTGATGTTGATGTCTTGCTAGAGAATTGTATGAAAAATATATAACAATATGGGAACCATTGGATTTTGTGGATGTCGTAGTTGTTTCTTTTATTGAATAAATTAGACAATCATGGGATATCATGGGGGCACGTTTTTTTTTTTGCTTGCCAAAGAAACAACTTGGACAAGGGTATGGGATCTTGTTTGCTTGTTGGACAAAGAATGAGCATTGGGGGAAGGCCTGAGTGATTTTGTGTGCAAAGCTCGGAATAGGGAGCGAGTAATTTCCAAGTCGATCAGCCATTCGAAACATTGGATTAAGCAGGAAACGCAATGGATCATGCCTGCTTTCGTCAGCACAGGAAACAACGGAATTTGAATAATGTTGTTGAAGGAAATGGTGATTAGAATAATGTGTAGAAACATGTACAAGCCATTATTGAAGCCACCAGATTAATGACAATTGTCTGGCCGGTCCCATCATGAATCGGATGGGTTGTTGGTGGTGACACTGAATGACATATTGGTTTAATACAGGATACTATAAGATACCCCATTCCATCCACTGGTTCGTCATCGTTTGCCCTGTTAGAACATGGCCATCCAGAGGGAGAAATACCCTATTGTGAGGCACATCCACTTCCCATGACTTGGTTCTACGTCCAATTTGCATATATCTCATGAATTTCTGCATAACCAATATCCCATGAATACCCCGTTCATATCCCATTGTTCCACCATGATATCCAAAACTGTGTTGCTTTCCTCCGTATTGCCCTCCAGAGTAATCGAACAGTTTGCTACATCGAAGCCATAGCCCATTTATAGATGATTTGCCTGTTAAAGATGGATGATTTACCTACTCGCAATCGCACCTCTTCATACTTATGTGGCTATGGGTCAAAACCCTGGTACCTAGTGAACCCCAAAATAGCTGGTAAATGGATCTTCATCCCATTAAAATGGACACTAATAGGTTTTGACCCATCCCCATGGTCGCTTGCCAAGGGCTACTCCCACCCTCCGCACCTTCAATTTCTCCGCCTCAATTCGTTGATCTCGCGCCGCACGGAAGGCGCGGTCTCGTTCACCTTGGGCCAGCTCTGTTGGATCTGGCCAGGATGAGAAGGCACGGGCCACCCATACTTTCATGGTTTATACATGTCTATACCACCCATAAACATGGTGGTTTATTATTGTTTTACCAACTGAGTCGTATGTACATCATGGGGAATTCAATTGACAAAATCTGATACAATGTCATAATGTGGTGCCCCAGTTTGGAATCGCGAAGCTGGTCGACTAATCCCAATTGGGGATTTATGTTTGAGCTTACCATCTTTTACTACATTTTAACCAATAAAAAGTTTAGCATGGAGGTCCCCAACAGAACAAACACATTTTGTTTGGAATGTCATAACTGATGGTCACCTCACGTGTTCTAGATTTTTCAAGGTTTCCAACTTTTTATTTGGGGCTTGCTATACGTCCCAAACACAACATAAGCACCAACTATCGCACCAAACTGACCAAAGGGTGCCTGTGAATCTCTCTGATGTGTGGATATCCAGGAATGGTGGGTAACCCCCCGCCGAAGTTATTCCCATTTAGAAGCCATTCCCACACAGCTATTGCTTGAAGTTTCATTTCGTTCACAGGGATGCACCTGGAAAAAAATGTTGGTAAAACATGGTTAAAGCAACATGACCAAAAGCATATGATCAGCAAACAAACGCAACTAGTTGCAGCACCTTAACGACCAAAGCAATGGAACCGCCAGCCAGACGTTGGATGATTTCAAACAACAGGCAACTTTCAAGAACTCTGCCATTGCCACTACTCCATCTACACGTCTGTCCCGAAAAGTCAGGCTGAAGTGTCTCAGTCCCAAAACCAAAAAAAAAAACAAAAACAAAGAAAACTGTTCAATCCCTAAACAATGCAACAAAATCACCACTTAAAGGTGAGGTTGACACTGATGGAATTGATATTCTTCTCTTCAAGAGATGGGGGAATCATTACATATTGTGGATGGAAGAAATACTTCACCACCTTGGATGGTTTAACCCCTATAAATAGTGGAGAACCAACCACCTATCAACTGGTGAAGGATTTCTTCCATCTTCTGTATGTTCCATCCTTTTCAAAGAAAGCGTCTCCCAAACCATTGGAATTTTAGGTTTCAGCCACGCGTAGCATGCGCCGTCAGCTCCTCATGTCGTGCGCCGAAGTCGAGCTCCGTGCCAGGCGCCAAGTAACGATCGCCCTGCAGGGCGAAACCGCACCAGAGGAGAAGCGATTCTCCTGGAGATGGCCGATTTCAATAGGCGGAAAATAATTCTATATAAGATGTTTTAAGCAACAAAAACAGGGAGATAAAGAAGCGGTTGGTAACCTGGATGTCTTTTTGGTGGGGCTGGTTGCGAAGAAGTGCAGATCAACCAGGCCAAAAAGGAAATCAACCTGAAGTTCCTGATCCTGAACATCGTACAGTTCTCAATGTGGAAAACTTCGGAGCTAAATTACGCTTGTTTATCTGTGATCAAGATTCAAAACAGTAAACAAAGCATGATCACGAACTCATCCCAGCACTTCAAAGGATTCCATCCTTACACACTGGACCCGCAGTGAAGTCCGTTGGCTCGGCTTTACCCTTCCAACTGCAAATGAAACGACCGCCTGAGTGAATGTAGTGATGATACTTACTGAAATCTATCACAAATCCACTGTGGAAAACCGGCAGAAACCTTCCCAGTGACCATCCATTACGGGACACGGGGATCCTTTGAAAAATCATCCTAGAATCCCAGGGCGCCCCTTTTTAAACCTCGATTGGGGATGGGCTTCCGCGCCTCCAGGAGGCTCCAAAAGTTCCTGCTGCAGCTTGGAACTCTTGGCCGAGAGCGAGCGGAACTTGGGCTCCTGGGCGGTTGCCAAGGGGAACCTGTATACATATATATATATATAATATACATATATTTACCATAAATAGACATATAATATCAATCTATATGCACACATATATATATATATATATACAGTACATATATATATATATATACAGTATATATATATATATTAAATGTAGACAATACACAAGACCATAAATTCACAACCTATCTGTATCTCTATCCGTATCTCTATCATTCTGTGTCTTTCAGTCCAGTGGAATTCTATGAAATCATCATAGCCCAGTTGTGTTGCTGTGGAAGGAAAAGCACGCACATAGCAAATAACAACACACAATAGAATTACAATCGAACAATCACATAGAAGACAAACTTCAGATTCCAATATTGAACACTCTCTCTTCACCCTAGATCACTCCCATGCCATAGTCATGGATCTCAAAGAGTTCTCCTTTCCCGTGGCACGTGGGAGGTCGGCAATGATAGGCTCCTACTCGCTTCCCTGATCCCATAAATGATCTCAAACAACTCCCAAGCAAACTCAGAAAAATTGGTTAAGAATAAGCAACCACATCTGGTCAAACTATGATGGAATATTCATACGTTTTTTTTTTTTAACATATATATATATATATAAGCAATATGTTTCGATTATATTTCCCAAAAAGAAAATATCTTTTTCTCCGGCCATTTGGGCACGATGAAACTCCCAACCAGCCATCACCTTCTTTTTCTCCGCCACCCCTTGCCTCGGGCTGATCCCTTAGGCGTTCCAGGACGCGCAGGAGCATGGCGTAGATCCTATGGCACTGTGCAGCCCCAGCTCCACTGGATCTGATCGTCTGAAAATTCTGTGATCCTCTTCAAACCAAACGTGGCTGGCTGGAAAATCCTCTATAAATGGAGGTTTTAATGAGAAAAACCATCTATGCATGGGGAACTTCAAATTGCTATGTTTGATTATCGGCGGGTATCCCATTGAAACGGCTATGAAACGCGGTATGGGCCATTTTCAGATACATCCAAACGCTGGAGTAGAAGTAGTTGATGGACCAATATGTCCATTTGGAAAAGAGCAAGGGCTAGTTAATGCATCTCAGACTGCATATAGTTTGGTAGACCATTTGCCATCACCCATTTGTCCTTCAGTGGTTTACCCGTGTCCCTACTTTGACCAACAAACTAGCAGGAATTTGGACACCTATTTCATCTCCCGGTACGGCAATGAAACCTCTCTGTTGACACTGTCTCCATGTAGGTTCAAATATGTTGTGACTGAAAGGGCGGGTTTGATGCTTTAACTAAAATACATGTTCATTGTAAGGACGCCGTTTGAAGCTTGAAGTTGCTACTTTAGAATTTTGAGCCATCCCAGTAAGTTGTATTTGCATGAAAATATGGCAACATGGTGTCTGATCATCGTGGTATACATGCATATAGGACAACGTTTAAAGAAGGTATGAAAGTAAACATATTTGTTTAAAAAAGTGGCGTTGACTGTACTAACCCTACTCCTACATCAACGTGCAACTGGCTCATAATGGGTTGCAAACGGATCTTGATCATCACATATACGGCCACACAAATCGCCGCTACAAAATAAAACAAGAAGCAACTATCCGATTGCCCTAGTTGTCCCATTCATTAGTAGTAAAATGTCAAATAAAACCCAGCTTGCTGATAATTAACCATACTCCAATCAACTGCTAATTTGATCTATTTTATCATTGGCCCAATTCGCAAATTAGATCAAATATGATCAAATTAGGTAATTCCGAGCAGCTTTTCTTGCTTCTCCCAAGGCAACTTCGCCACCCGCTCCAAGGGCGTCAAGATCTCTTCAGGCTCTCCTGGTTCCTAAAAGGTCGCATCACTCCCCCAAGTCCTACAGGTCCCCAAAGTTGCAAATATGTTTACTTGATAATTCTTATTCTGCTACTTCAAGAGTGTTGCCAACAAAATAACAAAGTTTCGTCGAATATGCACAAGGAAATTCACTTGCCGCTGAATAGTTACAAGTAAACACGAATCAATGGCAACTTCGCTACACCATGGCAAAAACCGGACAACAGAAAGCATCAAATCATCCACTGAACCCTGCAATTCAGCCAGCTATTCGCCCAAGGGGAGAGATACATGGCCCCAGCCTCCACGGCCGGGGCCGATGCAGCTGCAACGCTGGTAGTGGCTGAGGCCTGACGTGTTGAGGTGAAACTGTGGGTGTAGCTTTTTTTTTTGTAACAATATGGTTTTATATGGTCTAATCATGTATAATACCATGGTTTACTACGATATACATCGATATACAACTATGGTATAACCATGAATGTCTTTTGTTGCCCCGATTCTAGCGTTTTCTGTACTGTGTTTTTTCCTTATCACCAACTCGTGGAAATTGACCAGCATCAGGGAGTTCCCGTATCTGATAATATGGGTAACTGCCCTAACTCAATGGGTCTTAAGTTCTAAGCATGTTCAAGGTTCAAAATAGAAGTTCCACATACTCTCGTGCATGTAGTACTACATATACATAACCATTCCGAACCAGTTGCTGGATGAGCCAGCCGCTTCGGTCCCCTTGGGGTCGCGGTCATCACCGGAAAATCGCCATGTTGGACAAGGCCACATCCAAGTCATATGGTTTCCACCAATGTGCCAAGATCTTACTACATCCACTTACTATACATCTATGTAATATGTGGTATCAAGATCCCATAACCCAAAAAATGTTTATTGTATCTTATTGTTGATTCCCTCATATTCCCTCCATAGTTCGCCATATTTTGGTGCTTAAATCATCTTAAATCATCATAATATGGCAGGGTTCCACCGAGTTCGTTCTGTATTAATGGGCACCCGCCAGCCATGGCACATTTTTTTCAACCGCCATGTGCTCCGTTGGTGAAAATCCGTTGGTCCCTCAGGGACCAAGAAACTGACCTGGCTGGCGGTTTTAACCCCCTTCAAAAATACCATAGTTTACAGTATTCATGTTTATTCTCGCGGGGTCACATGCAATCCCAAATGAGGGAAACATACAAAGTCGTATCATACAGTTTTTGATCATCATCTCTAGACAAACTGAGAGAACGCACAATGCACGATGTTCAATGAATTTGAATCAAAACCACCGACCAGCAAGCATGCAAGAACCGCTCTTGGTTAGTTTGTTTTGGCAATCCCGATACTTGTGGCCGTACTGGCGCTCGGATGAAGTGATGGTATTGGCCAACAAAATTCGAAAATCTATAGCAACCAAACGCCCGCAGATGTCTATGCAATCCAGGTTTAACATAATTACACAGTTTTGGGCTGCACTGCAGCCCCTCAATTTGTGGTAGAGCCATTGAAACACAACTTCTTCGGTGACTCAGTCGCGCTAAGTAAGAGCCGTTCTATGCAACAGTCGCTCTCGCCATGCCCGCTACAGTGCAAACAAGTTTTGACTGCTGCCGGGCAGGGGGAAAACCCTGGCACCAACACACACACAATCAGCACAGCACCAAAAACTACTAAAGGATTTCCGTCAAGATTCGAAGCAAAAACCCTCAGACGAACGCGAACTTCTTTGGGCTTGTCTGAAAGATAGAGTATATCAGTATATCCCATAATGACCCCTTTAAAAGGGGAAGATTATAATCAACCATTGGGTTGTGGAAAAGGGGAAGATTATAATCAACCATTGGGGTTGTGGGCAAATTTTATCATAATTTCTCTCATTTGGTTTTCGCTATATATAGTTCCAACCATTTTGTTCTACTTGTGGGTTCATCCCACTGTTTAAATGGATGAATGGGTAATACCCCCAATTATAAGGGATAAATTATATGGCTACTAATACATGAATTATGGATAATAAACCATTTACTAAATGGGATGCACATCCAAGTAACACTTCTCACTTCTCGCATTCTTTTCAGTGCCATGCCCTGTGCTTTGGTCCAGTGCCGTGACAGACGTAAATCCTTCGATGTTTCCCCAGCTACAAGTTGATTCATCCCAATACCTCACGGGATTCCCCATGAGTCCCCTATAGTTTATGAAGTTTGATCGTTGAAACCTTGCAATATATTCGCAAGGAATACGATTAAATCTCATTTTTGCATAAGGTCATCTGTCATCTGTATGAATTTGATTGAATTTGAATTGTTGGTAAAACATGGAAAGCAACATCAAATAGACACAATTTGCATCAATTTGCCTTATTGATCTGCTCAAAACCCCTGCGTTCGTCCCCTTATCGCGGGAATTCCTGAAACCTGGGCTAAGGTTTATGAAAAGTCTCCCAATCTCCATTACCTTCATGTCAACCTCGGACGAACAAAAAACCTGACTACTTGTGGGGGTTACACTGAGTATACTTGTCGATTTTTTATTTGAAGACTGATAATTGCACACAGCATCGGTTACGACAATTTGGGCATGGATTCCCCCAATCCATTTCCCATCATTCCAGTGATGTCGCGACATGAGGTCGTGATCAAATTTCTCGATACAGTCCCATATCATTATCCAATGTTTATCTTATTCTATCCTCATTATATAGCCATGATCATTATCCCAGCATTATCCAATTGTCCGACTATGAATAAGATTGACTGTCTTGAGTAATGCTGTTAAATTTGCGTTCATGTTCCATTCCTATTCCAGTACTATTCCACCATTATCCACCAGTACTATATGCCATTATGTATCCATTATCCCAATATAGCCATTGATATAGCCAATTAAAGCATTACTTTTGCTGCTTAACCCCACAATCTAAGACATCTGCCTCCGACATCTGCATATATCCATTACATATTACCATTTTCCAAGCCATTACAGTATATATCCCCACGATTTTCCGCAATTCTTACTCCATGATATCTCCAGTGGCCATTCTTATCCCATGATTTCTCCAGGACAAATCGCCATGGATCTCCTATGATCCCCATGTTTTTTCAGATCTACATGCGCTGCACGGTCCTGCTCAGCTCCTCCGGTCTCACCCATTTCTGCCGCTCACCGTCCGCGTAGCGGATCCGCAGCGAGTTCTTCGGGGCCTCCGCGGTGTCGTTGGGCAACACCTCCTCCACCACCCCATCGGGGTACCTGAAACGCCAGAAGGACATGGCTACAAAGTTGGTTTGTTACCAGTCAAAATGGTGAGTTCATGGGATTTTACTTGATTCATCAATGAACATATAGTGTATATATATAAAATATAGTTATACATATATATATATATATATGTATGTATATATACATAACTGGTTTAGGGTTTACACATTGTAACTTAATGAGACAAAAATGCCTTGTCTGAGGGTAGATGGGTCATGGAAACAATTTTAATCGGCCGTGAAATATACTTGGGTAAAACACTGTATAATCCATTGTATTTGTTTAAGCATTGATCATCCAACTATAACATGGGGTTACTGTAAAGCATGTTCGACCTCCACGTGATTTGCTAGCGTGATTTGACCACACTTTAGTTTCTCTCACTCGCTCTCTGTGGCCATCAGGCTTCCTACTTTGGATCAGGATGCCCATATTTGACCCATACACATGTGATCATCAAGCGGGCTTTGTCAGTGTACATTTTTTGCTAAGAAATACCGCAAGATGGAGAGCCAAAAACACGAGATGAATCAGCAGCTCAAAACCACTCAACATGGGCCACAGCAAATCCTGATTTCATCTTTGGCACCTTAAGTGCAATCATTGACTTGAAACCAACGATTGCCAGGTGATTACTTGGTGGTTTGGCCTCCAGGATCCAAACCAGCACTATATCATTGGTTGAAATCTTCGAACACAAAAACATAAACATCCCGACCAAGGAAAAGGTCGGATAACGATCCGAACAAACACAATTTGAATCTTAAGACCAATAAGCTTGGGTTAGTGATGCACGTCAGCATCTACCGTACCTATAATCACCAGACATTGGTTCAGCTTCCCATATTTATTTGTGCTTCCATAAGTTCACACAAAAAGACACAACCATACTTGTTTTTTTTAAGGAATGTGACATAAAAAAAAATCTTTCAATGAGGGATTCTCCATTTTTTGCCAAATAAATACCGTGCCGTCATCCCTTGCCATCCCAAGTTATCATCTTACTTCCCATTCTTACAAACTATTATATACATTTATATACTATTACATGGTTATCCCTATGCATCCCTATTTTGGTAGTCAAATATGGCAATGGACAATCCCCAATTCAAAATTATTTTCCCATTCAAATATTCATTTAGTTCCGGGATTACCCACCCAGCCCGCCATGTTTGATTCCCGGAGCGTACAGGGATCCCAGGTAGTAATATTGAACACTCCAAGTGAATCGATGCTGTCATGGAATGTATCGCAGCAATGGGAAACACAATGGAACTGATGCTTTCAAAGTACCCTAATCATACAGAAGCATCCTTTCTCAAATGCTATCACCCAAGTAAACGCAATGCGGGGCGACTTTCCGTATTAGACTTCTGCAGCTAACTCTGGTACTTACCGACCCTTGAACGGGGCGACTACCCGATCTCGGTGTATATAGCCATGATCATTATCCCAGTCTCATCCCATTATCATCATCATCCCACTATGACCAAGATTGTAATATTGAGCTGTGTTGCCAAAAATTCCATGACATGGTTATCCCCTTTATGTATATAACATGATATAACACTTTGTATCCCTATTATCCCTATTATCCTATAGCCACTTTATCATCCCACCACCCCACCATCTCCCAAAGGTGCCAAATGTCTTGACTGGCGCTGTAGATCTGCACCTTGTCGCCGCGCTCGAAGATTTCCACCTTTGGAGCAGCAGAAGTCACTTCCCCGAAAAATGCTGATTTCAGGGTCACTTGTGCTTTACATATTTTTAGTTGACACAGAAATCATTGACATGTTTTAATGGGATTGTCCTATATACACTTGGTCCTTTTCTTTCAAGACCATTTGCAGTGTTTGTTTAAGGAAGTGACTTTGGTTTACAGGAATTATTCCAGATCTGTCCACACATTTCAGGATTCCAAGGCTGTCAGGGTTCCGAAAGTCCTCCACGCATTCCATGTTGGTGTTTGACACAGAGTGGAGCCTACGAGATGCAACTCCCATAGAGGTTGCTATTGGGTACACCCCTACAACTGGGATGATGTCAAACGACCCCCTTCTATACTTAAGGTGAATGGGATGGTTTATGGCATGGGATTGTGAAAATTTCCACCAAACGATTTTGCGGCTATAAAATCAACAGAAGACGATTTTTGGGGGGCCCACTGGAATGAGTAAATACCCCTACATGAGATCAAAGAAAAATATGAGTCTTTTCATTCCAGATATGGAGAACATGGGCAACACATGCAGCGTGACAGTTGTTAGTTGTTTTATTGTACAATCAAAAATATGGCTATTGCTATGGTCCCAACTCTTGGCTCTTCAATTGGCTTTCCTAAGTACTATATATATATATACAATATTCCTACAAGTTGTCACGCGTAGGCCCCAACCAGTTACGGTTGCTGGTTTATAAAGTCCGTCAACTGTAGATTGAAAATCAGCCATAAATGTTAGGTGACCCTAGTGATTTTGTAGTTATAAACCAACAGAAACGCCAAGCCACGCTCTTGGAAGCCGCGTATCCTGCGGTTGGCTGTGCTGGAGTTGATCCTGGCATGTGCTGAAGTCGCTCCCCATGGTCACGTAAAAATCATTCCATACCCTCTGGTGATTTAAGATAGCCATAGAAACTGGTGTTTCCAGTAGGAAAGCTGGGCCAATCTACCCAAAATGCTACAATTCGCAGAAATTTGGAAACCACTGTAGGGTTGATCCAATGTCTGAAGTCTTCAGACCGTGCCTTCCACTGCCATCTTTGAAGATGATTTCTTCCTGGTTGCGTTGGGGCCGCGGCCAAAAAGAAAATCGAATTTTGAGTCCCTTTAAGATAGGGGATTTTGCACTAAGTTGGATGATTTTGGACTGAACCACATATCGAAGACCTTCAGAATTCCACTCCAAGCCTGTTGATTTATATACTGCATTTCTGGGGAAATCGAAAAGCAGATCAATCCACACTTCTATCCCTGCCAGAGCTTTTGTTGCTCCATGTTAGTTCTAAATCTCACTCAAATCTTGGACCAGCCGCCCCCAAGAATATTCAAACAGTAAATCCCGCAAGCGAATCCAAATTGTGAATCACTGTCAGAATCTACCAAAAAGATCCAGGAAAACTGACAAAACACTGGCTGCTGCTACCAACCCCACACATTATGAGGTTGGGATCTTCCTCTTAAAACGAGCCAATTGAGACATTTAGTGACCCGATGTGAGGCCCTGCACAAACGATCCCAAACGTTCAGTTCAATCGCATATAAAGCACTAACTAAACCCATGATATACTCTCCGGCAATCACATTTGGCCCCCAAAAGGATCCATCATGGAAAATCCAGAAATGAATATCCTGTATAACCAGATCCATGTTTGAACCGATTTCAAAAATAATTTCGACCTGTTCCTTTCCGATTTCGGGTAGAAACTCTCCAGGTGTCGACCACAAGGAGTTGGACTTCGACGGGGACGAGCTCGCTCCGCTGCGACCACTTCTCTGTTGAGTTTCTGCCGATGCCAAACCTGAAGGGTGGCGGGATGGTGGATGTAAGGGGGTACAAGGTGGGATTTGTCAGCTGACTTGGTTTGTAAGCTAACTTGGGCTTATATAATGAATAGATCGATTATAGTTAGATGGATTATATGATGGATTATATGATGGATTTATAAATCAACTTACAACGGTGGGCGGCACCACTGTCTAATTCAAAATCACAAAGCATAACTATGTTGTCCCGTGAGGCGGTTTTATAGACGTTGAAGTCGAAGTTGTGAACAACCCCCTCTCACTTTGATGGGGTGATGGGGTTGGCCTAACACCCCACCAAATAAATAGTTGTTATGTTGGATCATTCATCACAAAATGCCAAATAAACCTAAAAAAAAGGTTTGACACCAACAATAAAATAATGTGTAGGTCAAAGAAGCTGTGTGGTATCTATCTATGTATATAATTCTATATTGATGAATCGCGAATAATACGCCATAATCAACCTCTAGCTATGGTTTGATAGGTACAATGTGGGGTCCCAAGACAGGTAACTTGGGCTGAAGCTAAAGCCAACAGACATCACTGAGACGGCCCACTTTTCAACTTACTCATGAATCAATATGAATCAACCTTTGTCAACTATAGATCCCAAATGTTTTTGGTTAAGTCCACATGTTCTTTCATTTTCATGGGGTGAAAGTAACATGTTCCATGCGTTAAATCATGGTGCAATCACCATTTTCCAAGCGTCAGATCATCTTTTTCCATCATTGTTTCCATCATTGTCCTCTGTTAAATCATCTTTTCCCACCATATTCCACCTTTTTCATCCACGTTCCATCATTTTTCAACCGTTAAAATCACCTTTTTCCAACTCCTCATGTTGCCTATGCCACCGGCCAGTTTTCACCCGAAAAAAACGCCCGCCCAGTCACGCGAGATCAGCTTGTCCGCTGCGTCTTTGGCCTGGCCCAAGCTGTCCTCGCCAGGCTTTGCGAACGTCCCCAACGTAGCCTAAACCAATATATCATACTTCTTTCTAGTCATATATAGTAGACTTTAATCGATACTAATAAAACTATTTGGGTTTCCGGACCTCCCCCTATAGTCTTATAAACCCTAGATACTACCTGTCATATCTCCCTAATCAACCAGTTACGTTCCACCAACTTAGCTAACAATCAATTCAGGGTTGCACAAGAAGCACCCTAAATACAAGGGGGTCTCTATAATGTGGCAAAATAGAAGGGTAAATTGCCTATTTCTCCCCCAAGAGAGGCGATCATTTAGCCATAAAAGGTTAGAGCAACCCTGATGATATTCCGTGGAAATATGTGGAAATCTCATTAGAGTCACCACTCGTATCCACTCGTGTTGGTTGTTAATATCCCCTGTATTCCCATGTGTTCCCTATATTGTTTTTTTTCCTACTGGTTAGCCGGTTAGCCTCCAATGTGGGGCCCCTGTTTGATAGCTAACTTGATTTGAACTTTGTGAACTAGGGTTGCAGGATTATGTGAAATAGAACTATTGTACTACTTGTTATAGCTATATAATGGGTTGCAAAAACTAAACCAAATTACACCAACTTGAAACTGGGAGGCCCCTCCTTGCAACAGTGGGAGGAGAAATAATTGGGAGACAAAACGCAAATCAGCGAATAAATAGTTGAACACATACAGTAGTCCAGTTTGAATCGTGCAAACCAAAAACATTGGTGCATATTGAGAGGTCAAAATATTGAAAAATTGAATGGCAAATAAACGTCAAAATTTCATCAATTACCATGGTTAGAACATGTCAGAACAATAAATAAACATAACATGTACATGAACAACGGGTAAAGAGTTTTCTGGGACCCTCCCAAAGGTTTTATTCTGGAAACCCATTTGGTTATATATAAATACCATCAACCTTGATTTTTGAGCAAAGCTATGTTGGGCTCATGAGCCCAAGATTGGAGGTTTCGACCACCAGAGGTTGAAGATTTGGGAAACCGGTTGGGGCCGTTTTGGGATGGGGGTTTGGGGGTTGGGGGTCTCTAACAAGAGTTGGAGTTGATTCGTAGCTAGTGACTGGCGCCTGGAAGATACAAACAAACAGTGAACTTTCACAACTTCCAGCTGCCGCCTTGGGGGATACTAAGGGGTTTTGCTGAGTAAAAAACAGGGTTTCTGACAAGAAAAAATCCCTTAACCAACTCTGGGAGATGTGAAGACTTGGATCCCACTTAGTAAATTCATTCCACCCCCAGTTGTATATCAAATATCCCCACTTATACATGAGTTGTAACCCATGAGAAGATGATCCCTTTTTATATAACCAATTCTGGGACACGAGTACAGAGGGCTACACAAGGCTCTTCGGCGTCCTTCACACCTTTGAAGGCCTTGAGTTCCTTCCGCAGTTCCGTCACCGTTTCTTCGATTTTGTTTTGCATCTGCTGCCTGGGCCAAGAGAAAAACCAAGGCGCGATGAATGGCCACTTTGCCATTTCTGGAATAATTCCACAACAATAGACAGGAAGAAGACACTACGAAATACCCAGTTCATGTTTCCTTTGCCAGGAAATTCTTGCTTGGATAGATCCAAATTGCTTAGGAAGCGAAGTAACAATGTTTCCCCCTGCGTCTCTTCCCAGGCCTTGGCCTCATGTTCTTTGCCAAGAAAAAACATATCACTCCAAATGTCACTCCAAAATCCACAAAATCCACATCTTCGTCGTTGAATCAGCAATTTCCACCAAGAGCCAGAACAACATTGAAATTCCACGTCGTGATCTTCTCGATGTTTCTCGCCCACAAGGTGGTGCCCCCTAGCTCTTTGGTTTATGACCCCGTCCATAATTCACCACCCAAAACCCTATCAGTTGTGAAGTACAAACCAACTTAGCACTCAACCCAGCAATTACCTCCAACATGCCATGCATCTCATGATAAATTTGGTTCTTATATCTTGTGTTTGCTTAAGGACCCCGCCTCCCAAAAAAAAAAAAACTTTAGATTCCGCAAGTAGTGGATCCCATTCGGAAATTTCCAAAAAATCATCGACTCAGCAAATACATGTTCAACCATTATATCCCTACGATATCCCGGATGTATGTACCATTAATTTAATATCCCTAATATAATTAGCTATTCCTAGTCGAATCACCACCCGAAAACCCAGGATATTCTCATGAGAATATTCTCCTAAAACAGCCGTTGCAATTTATCTCCCCCCCAAAAAATGAAGTGTTTTTTGAAATATCATGAAATATACAAAATGATCAAATGAAATATGGTTCGATTTCCGTGAACCACGGGAGTGGTTTGAGTCAGGGAACATCTACACAAAACAATGGGTTCTATACCGAACTATCGACGTTTTCTGTAAAGTTTCCCATCGTCCAATTCTGGGAATAGTTCCCATTAGTGTATCCTATTTGAACATTCCCTATCAAACATGGTTTTCCCTATAATGATTGTTGAAATAATGACGTTGAAACATGGAGGCCTCCATGAATTTATACTATTGGGAGTACCTCCAAATCATCCATTAAAAAAATTGGATTTTGAGGCATCCCCAATTTACAAGGTGGTGCCCCCCTACAGAGAAGTTGGTTCATAAAGCCCATGGACAAAAGATGTATCTACCACAAACATCCATAAGGCATAAACATGCATAAACCATATTTAATGGAGTTATGTTCATCAACTTAGCCATGGGGCAGCAGCTGGTAGGAAACCTCATGAAACCTCCCTCTTTTCCCATGAAAAATCATGAAAAACATCTGAAACCAATACATGAAACCTCTCCCCAAGTGGCAGATGGTCGGAGCTCTGCCGCGCGCGTGAATCCGTGTCACTGCTGGAGCCGAAGAGGCGCCTTGCCGCGTCGGCCACCTCGGGGACGCCACGAGGGGTGCCTTGGATCCGGTTTTTTTTCATGGGAAAAGCTTCGGAAAACACTATGAAAAATCATGAAAAATCATATTAACAACGTTGAAAAATTAGTGGAAAAGGACGATTTCAGCGGGAAAATGTGAGATTTTTAAGATAATTTCAGCATCATGGTGCTTGTTTC
The DNA here is from genome assembly GCA_003297045.1 of Symbiodinium sp. clade C Y103. Lineage (NCBI taxonomy): Eukaryota > Dinophyceae > Suessiales > Symbiodiniaceae > Cladocopium > Cladocopium sp. clade C. The sequence continues at coordinate 32,253 of BGPT01001878.1, forward strand.
GTGAATGAAAAAACAACGATTTCACCAAGGAAAATGGGGACTAAAGCAGCAACACTTGGTGTTTTAACCATCAAAACTTGGGATTTCATCATCCAACGTGGGGGGGTTACACCTTTTCGAATCACAACATGGATATCTACAAACGGGGCTCAAACCAGGCATTTTACGGGTGCATAATTGGATATATTATGATATAGTCATAGAATATGTTTCACCAATTCTGATTAATTAGATGTGGGGGTGTACGCTACTGAAAACCAACCACCCATATGTTCCATGTCTGGCACATGTGCCTGCATAACAGGGCCATTTTTTGTAAAGTGTTGGTACATAATGCGACAGATTAAGTAGATGGAGCATCTGAGACACGAAATGAAGATTCCCGGAAAATAAGTTGTTTCATCGTCAAGTAATGGATAAAGGCAACATGTTTCACTGTGGTGAATATGCGGAAACACTACTTGGGACCCAGAAAATGACCTTAGCAAAATAACAAAACCCAAACTGGACATGGCCATTGCAAATGGGATTGACGCAACCAAACTTGGGTTGCGTTTGGGAGATGGTCATAGAATCCTAGAACTCTGGAGGGACCTCCCCCTCCAATCCCCTACCAATTAGAGGGCTCAAATGAGCCCCAAATGCTTTGGATTAGCCTAAAAACAGGTACATTTCTTGTTGAAGCGTTTTCCCGAGGTTTTTTGGGGAAGGCAGTTGGGATTCCCATGATACTGTCTTTGGAAATCATCACCCAAACCTTGTCTGGATTCATATCCTTAGTCTCTCTTCGGATATCCAGGCATTCACTGAAGACATGACAAACAGAACGTTCATTAGTGTTCATTGTAGGCATTTAGTCCGAATTTAAATTTTGGATGAAGAAGAACACAATCGTTACACTGCAAGTTATAACTGTTATTTGGTATACCTGGGCTATCAAAACCTCTACATATTCATTGAAATCTACTTCTAACCGCATTGTTGAAAAACACCCGCCGGTCAGTTCCATGGATCCCAGGTGTCTCAGGCATCTCGCTGCCCCGTTTGCTCTGCCCGCCATGCGACGTTGAGACTCTTCCGGCGCCGCTCTTCGCTCATGGTGTGATCTGCCACAGCATCTTCCAGCTGTGTGGCCTTCAGCTGGAAGCCTTGCACCTGCCGTTGTGAAAACACGGTGACAACGGTGAGAACGTATAGAAGGAACATACCCTGGGATACCCTGAGAATATACTGGGGAAATATGAACAAATAAACAATAGGAATGTATGGGAATATATAAAAGTGGGAATAAACGATGGGAACTGCAGGCCCGAAGAACCATGAAATATACAATGGGAATACATGAAAATCCGTAAACTGATATGTAATGGGAATAGAATATGTCATGGGGATAGTGTTCACTTACTTTAAATAATGGGATATTAGAACTGAAATTGCCACCTGCTAATATAACATAGCCCAACAATGATATCTGAATTGCTTGGTGAGAATGATCACCATGAGAACTCTTGAATGGTAAAAGCGAGTACCCTCTGGTAATTTGTTCACCGTGGAAAAGCATGAATAACTCTAGGTAAATCATCTACAAATGGGTTATTTTCCATGGCTCGATTAAATTACCAAAGAAATCCAAAGAATACCAAATCGCCTAACTTGTCCTGAAATGAACCCTTTCATTTCATATGTTGATCGAAAATGCATCCTATTGTGAATACTGGTGATATTTATCATACATTTGTCGAGTATTATTGCCTCCTCAGTTTACCATTTCAAATAGACCTATATAAGTATACCCCATCACACCCCAAACCACCCCAACTTCTCACCCAAATCAAACATGATTCATTTTACGTACTTACATCAATAACATTAGATTTAAAGCACTTAAACTAAACATATTTATCCATATTCCCAGTTCCCCCCATCAATCCACCTTCTCAACTCAGAATCAAATTCCTTCAAATGGACTAGTTACAAGTTGTGATGAGTTGTTCATTTTTACAGAGTTCCCTGGCAAGTTTCCAAAATGTCCCCATCGTCTCATTTAGATCCAACAATTTATCGAAAAAAAACACTTAAGACTTATCTCACCAACAATCTTAAGATATCCCGTTTCACTTCATTTCCACCCTTCAGCCGCCCCACCTTCTCATTAACACCCCACAACAACACTTCAATAGAACTGTCAAAACCCTCCATCCATCCACCCAGTTCCACCTCACCAACATCTACAATTGCTACAGAAAAAAGATCAAAATGTTTTCCAGTTCCATGGATCCTAATTCCCCAGTTCTTACCCCAACTACCCTCCGGTAAACTAACAGTTTGCTACTGAGAATGGCCATAGAAATAGTGGATATTCCCATTGAAAATACGGTGATTTTCCATAGTTATGTAACAGTTTACCCAGAGGGTAGATCCTATTAAATCCTGTTATATCCCATAAAATCACCATAAAATCACCATTTACCAAAGGGTATCCCATCCATCCCATCCAGAACCTTCTCACTGAGATCCTGCAACAACTGCTGCATCTGCTGCTCCAGCAGCACCGCGCCCATATCGCCCATGAGTTTCGTGAGCTCCGAGGCCTGCCGTGCCAGGTCCAGGAAGTAGGCCGCGTGGTCCAGAGCCTGCACCTGTGGAACCCATGGGGAACAAATCTCTGGGGATGGGCCGGGATGGGGGAAAATGATGGGCAAATTGTGGTGAACTGGAAGTTGGAAGGAATCAAAATGGATGTAAATATTCATGGAAACTCATTCAAATATGGGGATGGGGGAATAGAATGAACAAATGACGCGATGTTTGATGCGAAAAAACAACATTTTGAGAAATGAAACCATGACAAATCAACCGGTTAAAAAAAAACATGGGACAACGTGAATTTAAGTCTGAACATGTGTTTGCTGTTGCTCTCTAATGATGAACCATGATCAGATTTTTTTGGGGATAATAAACTCCCAATCAGGGTGTGCCTTTCTGATAGTGGACCTCAGTCAGTATTGGGTATCCTTGTCTCCACACAGTTAAAACAAAATGAACATGAGCGAACATGAGGTTGTTATCGGGTCCATCGTATCATATAGTGTATGTTTTCCTATCGCACCAAGGTTGCAGGCTCTATCGAAGATGCATGGCACAAAAACAACATGAAAGCACAACATCCTGAGCTAAGTGACTGCATCCGAAAGCTTGGGGCCAAGGTCGGTGAACTTCCTCGGCCAAAGGCCAGAGATTTGCACACAAATCAGATCTGGAGCGGGATATGCAGGATGATAAATATGAGAAACCCTTAAGATGGAGCAATGGTCAGAATTGTCGTGAACCTCATCCAGTCCCACTTTCTTGTTGGTTCTCTCCCTGTTTTTGTTGTTCAAACAATCCTACATTTGGTCCGGCACATGTCGTTGGTGATATCGCAGAGCGTATGTTTTGCTCCATCTTTTGTTGGTTGTATCCTCTTTGCATCTGTTTCTTGATTGACCCCCTCCTCAACAATAGACTTCCACCAAACACCGTGGCGAAATGTCGCGGATCTGTTCACTCAACTTCAGTGATCATCCCAGAACGGGAAATTCACTTGGCAATGACTTCAGATAGCCTACTCTGATTTTTGGGGGTGCAGTTGCAGCTATTAGTATTGGTGGGTAGGTAAATCTTTGTCGTTTCTGAATTTATAGGGGCTATATCCCAACTCATACAGGTTATCACCATGCTTATAGGCATTTATAACACCAACTACACCACTCAACTATCCCTCTACATCCTTCGCCTCTTGTTGTTCAGTACCTGCACCGTAGGGTGACCTCCCAGTGATCAGCTGGTCATCCAGCGACTACTACAACTGGCATACACATGCAGGTGGCAGCTAATATCTAAATGTATCTGGATATATGGGTACCCCATTGCAATCATATCCCATGAGTAATAATCCCATATTTACTTTATACCTATATATATATATATATGTGGATACCCGATTGCAACAAACAAATTTTAAATCCAACATGTTATCTCATAATAGGTACCTTTTTGCCCAATATATATATATATAATATATGCGACTACAACTAGAACTATCACTACATCTCTAACTATATAATATAACCACAATTTTTGATTATACTATACTCATCTATAATCCATAACCAGATCCCTCCAAATCCCCCATCCCATCCCATGGCTTTAGCGTCAATCCCATGGCGGGGCCAGCCGAGGACCTGCGACTGCTGCGGGATGTCTTGCTACCCGTGACCGGCGCCTCTCGCTGCCGCACGGCTGCAAGCTCCTGACGCAGCTGGACTCGATTCAATGAATGGGTCAATCATGGCATTAGCCTCTGGTAAACTAACATAACTATGGACAATCACCATTTTTTCTATAGGAAAATCAACTATAAATGGCCATTTTCAATAGCTAATCATAATGGTTACGGTAATTGTGTGATCAATAATAGCTAAGAATGGGTAAGGAATAGCGAACAATATGGTTCATAATGATCAATAATGGTTTGTAATGGTGAGTTCATGGTTCATATACTTTACTTGATATGGGGATATTATACTGAGCTAGTGGTTCATGCACGTAATATGTACTGTTTGTGTCAATTGGTTGAGATAGTTATATAACAATTGTTAATATGAAGTTTCTTAAGACATGGGGGTACCCCCAAATCTTCCAAAACTTGGAAACAACCATGACGACTTGGGGATCCCCCATTGTAAGAAACAATATTAAAGGTCAACATACTTAGTGAATAATGCCTGATACAAGAGTTACTAGTGAACACTTGATGAATGGTCCACATACGTAATGAATGATTGTTTTTTCTCATAAATAAGACATGGTTTATACAAGAGGTTGATACACTTCGTTGTGGTTACTGGGTTGTCTTAAAGGTTCAATTCCCATCATTCCCCTATAATGGAACCCATCGGTTTCTCATATCTGTGTTGACTAACTGGAGGCTGTCTCCCTGTAAAATGACCATGTTTCATGGTTACTGAAATCTCCATGATAAGCCCATTTTTATGGTTGAAATCTCCATGTTTCATTGGTTTACTCACCAAACATCATCATTTTTGCCGGTGGAACTCCATAGCCAACTCCTCCGCAAAGTTCAAGGCCCTGAAACGCAGCTGCAAGGAGCTACCAGAGACGTCACGGCAGAAGGTGCCCTTGGGGTGCAGGGACACCTGCAACTCCTGGCGATTTGGGGTGGACTTCGAGTCGCAAACGTCCCCCATGGGCTGGGGATTTTACGGGGTTATCATGGGTTATCACTATTTTTTGTGGGAGTTTACGCACTTTTATCTTCTTGGGGATTAGATGTATCACCATTGTTGAGTACTGTAGGTTTCTGTCATTTTGGGGGGATTGCCAGAACTTGGTGCGGATATGATGGACATATGATGGGCATCTGATGGCCATCCAATGGGTAAATAATGGAAAAATAACCTGTGGCAATTCTGTATAGCCATGGAGAATCACCATGATTGACAGTTGAATCGTTGAAGTAAATTCCTCATGTTCCGTAGCCATGTCAAATTACCAAAGGATAATGGGTCAACATAGGAAGACAGTAGGATTTTTTAGGATAGGTGGCTACTGCCTCGAGGATCACCGGCCACAAGTGGCCACTGCTAAGGGGCCCGGGGCCCGTAACCACGGTTACTGACTACGGATGTCCTAGTGTGTAAATACCAAACCATTAATCACAAAACAATTTTAGAAAATCAATTGTATAGTGTGATCATGGAGGAGAACAAAAACCATTGAACATGGTGGCTGTTCCTCTCTTATATATTAAATAAGTGGTTGGAATGAAATAAACGGCTGTAGCAGGACAATGCTACCTAGTTGATATTCAGGTTGCTGTATGGCTACTTCGGTACCTAGTCAGAACAAATCACCACAACCCATTGAAATAGCAACATACTAAAAAGGCAACAATGCATATATATATATATATATATGTATAATGATATCTAAACAAAAATATCTATATATAACTATATATATATAGTTTTATCATTACTTATTTTGTAAGGGCTACACAACCCAGCGACTGACGGTTGTGTACCATGTATCCTCCTACAGTCCCAGCAACCTGATGCCTCCCATTTGCTGCCCGTTTCTTGGCTTGAAACCCGCCTATCTCCCGAGGGTTTGTGGTGATGAATACCCTCCGGTAAACTAACATAGTTATGGAAAATTGCAATTTTTTATTGGGACAATCAACTATAAATGGCCATTTTCAATAGCAAACTGTTAGTTTACCAGAGGGTAACATCATGTTCCATGGATTGCAACAAACATTGCACGGGCAAAGCACCACCTCAATTCGTCATCTAGAGGTCGGCAAGGTGGCGATAAAGGGCCATGACCGGCGAACTCGTGTTTCACGTGCATGTTACAGTGACCCCCCTTCTTTCAAGGATTGTACCGAAAACATGAACAAACAAATAAATAAACACGTTCATGGATTGATCATGATTAATCAATTGCATTCAATTACACATGGGCTGCTAAATCGGGGGGCACAATTTCATGAGCAGCCAATTATCACACCATAACATATGGTGGAAGCCCTTTATTAGTCCGGAGCTGATATTACCTTCTATCCCCATTATCCCCATTGTTGATTGTTAAGTCCCTTTAAATCCCCTATTACAACCCCATCTATTGGTGAAATCACCATTGCCCATTGCGTTCCCTTCCGAAATCCCATCCCCTCATCCTCCCACAGTCCTGGTCTTTTAGCACCTGCTCCTTGCTCAACACCTCTGACTTTGCGAAACTGGTGTCCAGCAAAGCGCCACCGTTGTCCTGGCACAAAGGAGGCCTAACCAAGGGTTGAAGCAGATTACTTTGGGATCATCATTGGGCACGATGCAGGTTGCCTTCATGAAATTCTGTCCCCTACCAACACCAGCCTTGCAGGGAATTCACCAGCGTTGCACGACCGGAAGACTGATGTTTCGAACCCGTCCGCATTTCCGGAAAATATGAAAGGCACCCAATTTTCCATTACTCCCTGGTAATTTAACATAGCTATTGAAAATGGCCATTGAAAGTTAATTTTCCTAATAAACATTGTCGTTTTCCATAGCTATCTTACTTTACCAGAGGGCACATGCTTCAAAAAAACCATGCGCTCAGCCGGGAGACATCCACGACTTCCAGGTTGAGTTCACAGCCTGGAGGTGTGTCAAGGTATGGCGGAGGGGCCCTGATGGTGTCACAAAGCAGCTTATTCTTACTAATAATATGATAGATAAATCAGCTGTTATTCACTTATTAATACTAATACTTACTAATACTTATTCTTACTCACTTATTCAAAGCAGCTTAAACAAATGTATATTAATAAATTAAGGTACTCGTATACTATGATAGAACCACTAGTGAACAAACATGGATATGCCATATGTCCATTGTTTACACCATATTAAACCCCAATCTTTGTCAAACCCCGTTTTCACAACGGCCGCGGCCTCCTTCCTTTGGCAAGTCCACAAAAAAGATTTCGTTCCTTGGGCGGTTTCATCACAATTCGCGACTGTCTGAAGCAAAATTATGAAACATGCGAGGAACATGTCTGTACTATCTATTACTTTCTTCATTGCATACTTAGACTTGAACACATGATAGATCTGGTATTGATTGTGTATATATATAATCATATATAGTGGAATATACCTTCCCGTTAAAGTGTGTGTGTGTGGGTGCGCGCGCACACATATATTCATGTACGTATCCACCTCAAGGAACTGAACATCCATATAGATTTATGTGTAACGCCGGTGTCGCGGCGTGTCCCGAAAAAAAAAAAAAAAAAAAAATGTCATCACATGGGTAAATAGATGTAGTATCACTTGTATTGACAATTGCATGACTTACATGTTCAGAAAGCAGCACTGTAACCATAACAGGATTATGGTCCAGTTTCCTCACTGTGGATGTCGCTATGGTGCAAAAAATGTTAGGTCATGTTTACAAGCCAAACTGCTGATCTTCTTGAAGTTTTGACCCCCAAACCCACTCTGCACCAAGATCTCACCCACTTTTGTTGAATCTTGCATGTGTGTGCTAACGCTGCTTGGAGGTGTTTGCACTCAGGAAATCAACATCCTGACTGGTCATGGGACATCTCCGTCCAAATTATACACCCGTGAGTACTTGCGGCCATCTCCAATTTTGAAAATCATCAAACCCAGACCCCACAACTCCTGGGCTTCCAACAAACTGAAATAAGTTTGTCATGGTTTGTCTGAGCATAGGCACAAGGTATCCCAACTTTGAAACAAACTCCATTATGTATACATAAATAATCATATGTAATCATATATAATCATACATAATCATATATATATATATTTATACACATGTCACATCCCTATACAACCGATCTACCCCTGTGCTTCCCATTGTAGGAATGATTTCGTTCCCCCCCCCACTGACCCCTGACCTTCGACCAAGGCATCCACTCAGGATCCGCGCAGTTCTCCTTGGTGCAACTCTTGGCCTCCCACCAGGTCTCCTCGCCACAAGCGATTCGCAGCTTGACCTGACGGGGTGAGGCGAGGGATGAGGGGGTGGAGGTTCCAAACGCAACCCAAGTGCCAATGAATTTCTGGAAAAGGATGGGCAGACATGGCGAGAGTGATTATGATTTAGCATGACAAACATAATGAGTTATAAACACTCACCAGATTTATCACTATTCTAGTGAGAAAGTAATGTAGCATGATGTAACTTTTCTATATATCTCTTGTGGAGACTTACTGTAAATGGTGGTAAAATGATGGTCAGTAAGTTGCCCAACTGGCTGTCTTTCCTGATCATAGCTGGATCCACAGGTGCCACTAGTTGAGATGATCCTCCGAGTGATGGTCATCGTTGGGTTCCGGAGTTGTGAAGCAAATTATTCTTGAGGCAATTATACACTTCAGCAACCAGTGGCTGGGTTGTCTGGCGAAATTTCACTCTTCTCACCATAATAGCTATAGATTGAATTGGTCATGTCACAGGCAGGTTGAAAGCGATACGTACTGCTGGTGCTTCTCTTGGGTCAAGGACACATGACTTCCAAGCTCTCTTCATCAGCACGAAGAGAGTAAGCAAATCGTTCCATCATCTTTCATTCCCTATTCAACAAAGATAGATCCGCGTACTGTTACCACACCTTTCTTTGAGGTGCTGGGGGATCTGAGTTTCTATCACGTTCCCAGTCTCCAGTTCAGTCCTCTGCTTCCGAGCCACATAGGGATCCACGGTGTCCATCCCCGCAGGCCGATCCGGCAGCTGATGAGCGCGGAGCACTTCGACCACGCGGGTGGTGTGGGGTAGGACTTTTTGCGCCGCCTTCTGACCCTCCTGCCATGGGGAAATGCTTAGGATGCCAAGATGTGCAAAGAAAGAGATGAATAGAAGTAGCCTGGAATGATAGTTTGACATTAAACAAATTGGGATTTAGATAGCTAAATAGTGAAGCAAAACAGGGGCTTAAAGGACAAACCATGACAAACCTAGGCGTCGGCACTGACCGTCGGTAGCTAGCTCATGGGTTTACAGAGGGATCCCAGATAAATTGAACAAGAAGCTGGTCATTGCATTGCATAGGAGAAACAGGGAACACATAGACACTTTATGCCTGTAGAGACACAATATCGCTAATACAACAGAATGAAACCGAAAACATCCTTGCATAGAAAGCAAAGGACAACATCTCCAATAGAAGATCATCACCCTGCATATCAGTAGGAATGCTCATGGAAGAACATGGACTAGCAATGACCGGGAATTGCACGCTCCATTCTCGACTGAAATGAAGTGATCTTAGTTTTTGTTGGATACTTGCCCCAATCCTAACCAACATTTGCAGTGACGTCGCCGGGTGCAGTCGTGATCCAATTTAGATTTGATCTCATCTCAGATTATTATCCCATGATATTAATCATTGTATCATATCCATTCAGATCCTATATTATAGCTATAAGCCCACTATCAGTACATAACAATAAACCATCATAAACCTATCCTTTGGGAACCACCCACCCGGCTACCTCCTGCAGACCACCCCATCCTGTTCCACCACCACGGCCATGACGTGCGGCTGCTCCAAGAAGGCACGCAACAAACGGCAGGCGTCACTTTGCCAGGCCTGAAGTTGCCGCGGCTGCTGAGAGATCCATGTTGACAAAGGCCAAGTGTTCAACAAATTCATTGCGTGATCCATGTTGAACCCCCAGACTCGAGATCTAAGTCGTGAGTTTCTATTCAACTCCAGTAGTGTATATATTCCAATTGTTCTTGCCTTTTGTCATTTTTTTTCCAGATCTGGACTCCAGTTTGGTTATGTTAAAACCAAAAAAAAGGCCACTGAAGATCACTGCCAAGTAATGAGATTCATGTTAAAAACCTTTTCAAAAATAAGGATATGATACATACAATACATACTCTTCACCACAGTTTCGTCAGTGATCCAAATTGGCGCCTTGTTCAATTCCTTGGCCATATCCCGATCGGCTGCATCCGTCAGCAGTGCTGGTGTGATGGCGCTGTGTTTCAAGCTCTCCATGCTCATGGAATACATCGCATCCTTGGTTCACAGCATCCATTTCTGCTGGCACTTCTGCTGGCATTTCTGCTGGCATTTCTGCTTGCTTTCCCAGCATGTACCTTAAACTGGCATGGGCTTTCCATGAAACAAATCTGCTATAATCCCAAGACCTGGGACATCATCTATGATGGGCCGATGATGTATCCCTGAAAATCGAAGATTTATCCTCTCCCCTTGATATTCTGGTAAATACACCCCAAGAAAACCTAGGTTTAGTCTTGGATCTATCCATTTTAGGCGTTTTGATGTCGGGGTCAGGAAGATTGGGGTGAAAAGACTATCAACTATTCGAACCACACTTTTCATGGAGCCGGTGGCCCCACGGCTGATCTAGCCTGACCATTCAAAAACCACCCATTGATACCCATTCAGAAGAGATTTTCCCATCAAAAATCCGGGACTTCCCAGCCATGTTTGCTGAGTGCAGGGATGAAAATCCCAAGTTTTGATGGCTTAATCAATTTTTTTGGCTGGTTAAGTAACTATGTTGCACTGCTTGAATTTAACATGGAATCCAGAAAACTCAATACATTGAATTGGCAGCACATCACCAGTGGGATCCCAAACTTATGCGTTCCACCTAAAATTTTGTGGCTGTAAACCCCCATGGCGAAGGGATTCCACCCCACGTCTGCCCAGCATCTGGAACTGTGAAGGTGGTGGAAGAGAGTAGGAGCACTTGAGTGGCCCGAAGGAGGTAATAATAAGCGTCCACCTTGCCGAAGTTTGGGCCGTTTGGGCTGGTGCTACGGGATTGGGGAGCGAACTGTGAATGTGATGAACCAATAGACTTGAACCAACGCTTTTGGGAGTCAACTAAGACAAAGCCATATTTCTTGGGTAGGGGATGTGATATGTGTGCTCACCAATTTTGGCTAAAACGCCAGTAGGGGGTTGGTTATCCCAAGTAGGGATGAATCCAATTACATCCAATTACTATGTCGCCCAATTTTCACCGACGTTTTCCCTGCGGCCCACCAGCCATGATCGGCTTGTACGATCAGATTTATCATGGAGAGCAAAACGCTGTAATGGATCCATGGCTACTAGGTGTCCAACATATCTTCGTTGATAAGTGCTATCTTTATACACATCTTTACAGTGTTGACCCCAACCATCACAAAAACATCAAGTGTCAAGAATCTACAATCCGAAGGGATTACATTCATGACCATGTTCAATTGAGAACCCATCTGGACACGCCCGATTTTATAGACAAGATCTCCATGAGGTTTTAGATCAAATCCAAATTCATGACTGTCAACTCATGTTCCAGACAACAAACATCCACCATGACAGGGGCTGGGGCATACTTCACTTCATCATAGTTCATGACCAGTCCGGTTTAATAGGACACATATGATAAACCACTGAATGTGGGGGATATCTGGAAATTCAGTAAATCATATTTTGCATCCCCATTTTGAGAAAAGATCGGGGAGCGTATGTTGGGGATGGATTGGAACTAGCAAGTATATGAAACAAATCCACCACATTGGTTGAATTGGTGTTGGTCAATCCAGGTCTAAATGTCTCAAACCATCAAAAATCATCAAACATTCATTACTGCACTCTCCAGCAAACATGATTTTCATGGCGATATTCCATAGCGAACTGTTACATTACGAAGGGAAACATCTACAAGATAGTACTCCATTGTTCATGGTAAAAACCCATGGTTTCCAGTTCAGATTCTCTGAACCAATCCATGGACTACCATTTCTAGTGATGAAATCCCCCATGAAATCCCTCTGTAAAGATCCCATTAATTCCATATTGTTGAGGATCCATGTAAAAAAAACCTATATCAAAAAACCATTAGCACTATATAGATCCCGTTGGAATCCCAAAAAAAATACCCTCTGGTAAACTAACATAGCTATTGAAAATGGCCATTTATAGGTGATTTTCCCATAAAAAATGGTGATTTTCCATAGCTATGCTAGTTCACCAGAGGGTAGATCCCGTTGGAATCCCCCACACCTTCAAGGCATCGAAGAGTTTCCGCACGTCTCCCGCGTCGCGCAGCCGGACGGCCAACAACTTGTCGAGGTCAACCTGAACATTGGCCAACCTGGGCGCGGTGTGGCATAAAAGTTGGTAAACAATGGGAAAGATATGAGGCATTAAAAATACCCCTATCCCATCAAATTATACTAGTCAGTTGATAGGTCTCCCTCCCGTGGGTTATCATAGTCACCAGTAAATTGGGTAGTATAAGTCCCTATAGTAGCCAATCAACCAGGATATTTTTGATGGCTCATATTTGGCAAATAAGAATCTAATGGGAGTATTATGTTTAATGGGAATTGTGGGAACACCACAAAAGGCCATACCAAGTAAACATGGGAATCTCATGACTATATTAATACGATAGTGCAATGAGGTGGGATACTATCAATCATTCTTCCTGGGGGTATATCGTTTTCATACAACCAACTATTTCATGGGGTTAGAATATACACATTTGAACATTCTCCATCATCAACACTCCTGGTTAGGCCGCGAAAGGAGCCCAAAGTTATCATCCCTGCCAGAGATGGTGGTAGGGTCCAACGCCTTGCAGCAACACACCATTCTGGGTTCCGGTTAGGACGGTTCGAAAGCAGTGCTTTCTGAAGTAAATTGCAACGCTCCAAAAACAGCCCCTCAGCCAACATAAACCCTAGCAAATAGTAGAACATTATCTGTAGTTTCCACATGTTTCCACTATACATTGGCAAACTGCTCAGCATCCATATCTATTTTCTTTGAGAACTCAACCTGTTTTTCCTTGGCCAAGCCACATGGTGGTGAACTGACAGGTTGAAAAAAATCCACCTCTCCAAACGTCCTGGCAGCACTGTTGAACCGGACATGTCAAGAATATCTAATTTCTAGATGACCTATGCATTTCCATAGTGACATTCATTAACTGTATATATATATAATATTATATATATATGTGCAATGTTACATTTGTCAAACACAATGTTGCTTACAAAATCCATTAAACGTTGTTGATATCTGCACGCCATCCGCCTTGGTGTAGACCAGTTCGCTGCAAAAGTCCCGGTAGGCCTGCGCAAATGGCCAAGATGTGAGCCATTAAAAGTACTTAAGTGTTGATTGGAAAAAGGAGCACCCATTTATGGTAGATATGGTAGATATACAGAAGATTTGTTGTTTTTATTCGAAAAATATCACCATGATATTCCCATTTTGCACATTAATATCCCCATTAAATATGAGAAGGGGTATTATAAACAATTCCCACATTGGATGTTTATTATTGGGTTTACGACATTACCTGATTTATTGGGGATGGAAATGGTGATAACCCACCTATGGTGTCAACCAGGGTCATGGGAAGGGTTAGGGTTTACCCATGGCACATGAGGATTTCCAGTTGCCATGGTAATCAAACGTGGCAAGCTGGGAAATCCCCGAACTAAATGGATGTTTAAATAGGAAAATCATCGAACTAAATGGTGGATTGTCCATTGCCATGTTTGATGACCATAGGGTATTCCTTACTCAGTGGGTTCCCTTGCAAACAGACTTTAAACTTGTTTTTTTCGTTGGGTCCGCGCGCGATTTTTGGGCTTAAAATGGATGCCCCCTGCGCGCGCGAACGAACCAAAAGAAAATGACAGGTTGCACACTTACTGAGTCAGATTCATCTCCAAATATTGTTTTGAGGCATGAGATTTCCTTATCAAAAAAATTGCAGGAACTTCTGAATTGCAGAGGGGCAAACTTCATTCACCAACATAAGATCAGCCAGCATGTCATGACTTCGCTAAACATCAACTCTACTGGCAAGGCCGCGCCTGCACTTCCTTCGCGGCCAAATCGCGGTCCATGGCGTGCTCCCGCAACCAGGTCTTCAGCAACTCGCAGACCTCAGCTGAGCGAAACAGCGAAAAAATCAGTAGAGGGATCAGGCACTTAGTATGCCAATCACTAGGGGTGTAAATCTGATAAAACCATCAGACATATGAGAGTATCATACGGGATTTGCTAGGGAACATTGTCATAATGGAACATATCTGGATATATAATATCATTGTTGGGAACAAATGATACGCGGCCGGTATACCGGATACCATGAGCGTATGCTCATTTACCTTTATGCTGGTTGTAAAGGTGGGTTAACCACTCCATAAACCAACCAAAATGGAGGAGAGTTGAGGTTTCGCTGACAAGCAATAAGTTTTTTTTTTTCCCATTCAAGCATCAAGAGGGATTGAAGACCAAGATGAACGACTTGACCATATTCGTCTTGTTTCCACACAGTGGCAGTCTTAGGGGTGCAGAAACACTGGCGGATATTTAGGCACCAGAGAGCGAGAGAGAGAGAGAGAGAGAGAGAGTATGTATATGATGAAGTCTTACTAGACGATCTGGACCGCAGTTTTGGCAGCCGGAAGCCTGATTCCAATGTGGGTTGGGGTGGTAGTCGGCACCGGTATGATTGAATTAGATAATATTAGATATAGTAGAAGGGATTGCGCGGGTGAAGTAAGAACTTTCTTGGATCACATTGGAGCGGCAAGAAACTAGAAAATGTACAGCATGTCATGTCGCACTATGTAGACAGTCTTGGTGCGATAATGCAAAGCAAGCCGACCTTTGTGCAATTCATGTCTCATGTGCCCGACCAGGGCACGCACTACCCCAAAATTAGATGGCTGGACCAGCCCTAAAATAGGATTGATGGTCCAATGGAACTATGTAACCAAATGTAATCCCTTAACGAGGCTCCGTTTGTTGGTAGGAGTACCTCTATCTTTCCGTGACTCTTGGATCTCTGGGAACTTAACTTCCTTGCAACTTGGTCGCCAAGGTTTTGGGATTGGCTTCCTCTTTACCTCAGGGCACAGACTCATGTTGGCCATCGCAGTGTGGCCAACCAAAATTGTCATTGTTCATCCTTAGTCATCCTTTTCCTCCACTTGGTCGTTGTCGCCGTCATCGATCCTCATCCTCATCCTCATCCTCATCATCATCATCATCATCATCATCATCATCATCATCATCATCATCATCCTCATCCTCATCCTCATCATCATCATCCTCCTCATCATCATCATCATCGTCATCATCATCGTCATTGCCCTGGTTGTCCTCATTGTCATCGTCATCAGCGTCAGGGTCACAATGTTGTGTTTGAATGGCTGCGTGATTTTCAAACCATCAACATGAGCAACTGTGCGACTGGTTCGGATCAAGCATAAGAGCCCTTGGACCAGTTTGGAGCACAGAAATACCATCGATCTGCTTGTCAAGAACAACCCCACCCAACGACCGTAGCTGAGAAATTTCAAGGTTCCTAAATCTCCTGGAATTTACCTTGTTTCCAAGCTGGAAAACCATAGGAATGCCTCAGTGGTTTTGACCAAAATCCCCAGAGCAATTTATGGAAATCAATTGGGACCATCGTCCCACAGGGAGGTCCCATCTGCCGGAGTCACCCCGTCTCTTTTGATAGTCCTTGGGCTGGGCTGAACCGTTGACATCCCAGTTGTCAGAGTAAGAAAGCGAAACAGCGTGAACAAAAACATCAATTCTTTGGAATAGATTCAGGCGTTCTCGTAATTTTCTTGGATGCCCTATGATTTTCGATGACTTTTGATGGATTGAAAAGATTGTCATGCTCGACCATGTTCTTTTTCGGATGCAGTAGTCTGTTCATACTTCAAATGTTCACCTAGATTACTGACACCTGCTGGTTGCTCACCAACCTGTGGAGAGTACATGCTCTAAAACCAAGAGCTATGGTCAAATAAACCAGGGGGATTTCTTCTTTGGTTTGGTCGGATTTAAGGGAAATCTTGGGGGTGAACTCCATGGTCCAAAGAGAATTCCTGCAGATTTCCCTCCCACCAATTCCAGGAATTCCCCATTCAGTGTATCCAAATGGGGATCAGTCAATATCTGTGGGACCATTTTCTGGCAGGACAGCATGTTACCATTTGCTTGGCCACCAAACGTAACTTCTTCAAAAAAAAACTGAAAGACCATTGAAGCGTAAACGACCCAAACCAGTGTTAAGTGGGTCTTGTTTCACTGACTCAATTGCCGACATACCCAAAATAAACCAGCAAATACCTACCAAAAGGGATCCCCACATTGCAACTTCCTCCAGTCGCTGTCCCACATGTCCCAGCATGTTCTTCCCATTGCCAGTTGGTTTATCCTCCTGTTTGAGGCTTAATTCCAAATATTGACCGGTTAAACCAACATGTTTGATGCTGGACTTCAGAAAAACCGCGTTGGTGAAGCCCCCATTTTTGATGCTCAAAATGGAAATTTCCTGCAATCTACAGTGGGGTACCCCAAGATGGATGGTTTATCATGGAAAATCCTGTTAAAATGGATGATTTGGGGGAATCCCAATCCATCCCCATCCGCTTTCCCCAGTGGTGCCGGTCATGATTCCAAGATCGCATCAAAGGCTGATTGCACCTGCACCACAGGTGTAGGGCATTGCAGTGGCTCCAGAGATACCGCCACGACCCCACCTGGCACTAGGTACGTGGGGAACTTTGGGAAATGTGGATATACATAGGATATAAGGGGAATATAACCAACAATATGAGGATATCCATGTGCATCGATGCATCTGTTTGAATGAAGTCATCTCACTTTTATTGCTTGTTCATCCATCTGGGTAAATTACATTCATTCACTGACCTCAAAAGTTGGGCTTTTTGAATGTATTTTTTTGGATAGTGACCCTTATGCGAACCATCATTCCAGCATATTCCAGTGGAGAACAGTGAGATTTTCCGTCAACCGTGCTCCGCTCACCTCCTGCGATGCTGGGCAAAGGCAGGTTTCGGCGACCTGCGGCGAGGAGAAACTCAGTTTGGAACCACCAAACCCTCCATTGGTTGTGACTAACAGTTTGCGAACTGGAAAAAGGTCCATTTATGTCCATTTATGGGTGATAAAAATGATTATAACTATATTCATATACCCGTTAAAAATTGTGATTTTCCAAAACTGTGTCATATTACCAGAACGGAATGAAATTGCCAGATACAACTGGGTTATAGCCCTGTTTCTGCGACAAATTAGAATCCCTCCGCCGTTCATATTAAACACACCCCAGAAACCATCGTAAAAAGTAGGGGATAAAAAAAACAATATTTGGGTCCACTGAATGGGGGTGGTTAATATAAAATGTGGATGTGATTCTTGAACTATGAAAGGCGAGTAGTTGTTTCAGCAGGAGTGCCAAATATTGAGAACCCATGGGGAGTTGGTATAACTATGGTAACTAATCAACCAAGGTAAGCTCATGGGGCCCCAAAAAAAGGCAATGCTCATCAGTCCCCGTCCACGTTGCAGCTGTGCCTAGGCTTCGGTTCAAGGACTCTTCGATCGCCTTGCAGCGTTTCTGGCTCTTGGCATCACCTGGTGCTGAGCCGCTCAGAACAAGAAGCTGTGCCCAGTTGCCGCCCAGGGGCTGTAACTTTCAGCAATGCCCTTCAAGTAAACCTGGGTCCAGGATCTGCAGCATCCCAAGCTACCCCCATTCCCAACACAGAAACTTCTGCCCGAGCAAATCCCCAACGAGAGGAGTGGGTGTCCCCATGTCGCTGTTTACGGGCAGGACATTTTTTGACATGCGACTTTGGGCAGTTCGTGTCATTAAAGTCGTGAAACTCTGCCACTCTAAACCCAAGGAAGCACCTCCGAAGTAGCGTTTTAGGCTTTATTTTCCAAATTTGTGCGAACTACAGTGTGGGGCCTCTATACAATGACAAACTAACCTGGATTGATAAACCCCTCGGCTGTTCTCACCATTCAAGTATCAGATTCCTTCTATTTGGGCAGTACCCCCAATAGACCATGGTTTATCAGTCCGGGGGTTGACACTAACTGACAACAGCTGACTAGGTCTAGAGATCCACTTGGAGGTTTCCAAGTCATTATATAGACCTTTCAAAATTTCAGTATTGAAACCTATGGTGACTTGAGATGTTTTGGGGATCCCCCATGACTTAAACCCCCAACTAACATATCGATGTGTACACCATGTGTGCAATGATTTCCCCAGGGAAACCATGGTTTTTCCGCATCTATGTTAATACCTGGACCTCAGGTAGAACTCCACAGGTCCAGGCACATAGCCCCCGACTGCCACTGCGCCAGCGGCCGCACCACCCATGCCAGCCAGCCCATGGCTCAGGGCCATGGCGTGCTGAGGGGTCTATTGCAACAACCAGAAAGAACAGTCAAACCTTAGAAGCTAAAATAGTGATACGTCACATTCTTCTATCTGTTGAGCAGTGCTAGCAAATCTCGGCGTTGGAGATCCAGGTCTTTTATTTGAGGAGTTCATCGGTTTTCCGGCGTTGGAGCCTTGACATGAAAGCAGGAGGCTCCGTGGCCTATCTTTGTGGAATTCAGACGATTTTAGCATGTTGCTGTTTCTTGTGGAGGTTCATTGGAACGTTCAGAAACACCATGACTACATGACTTGGGATGCCCAATGTGCTGACTAGACCGTTTTTGAACGCAAGCAGGACATAATGCAGGTGGCATTCCTGGTAGGAACGTGCGAATGCAGCCCAAAAATAATATCATGAGGCCATGTGCATAGCAATAACAACTTATAAAAGCTTCAAGGGTAGGATCCTCCCTACAATTCATATCATCGCATCTCTGCTTCTTAGGGTGATGCCACATGAGGGACCTATTGGTTTGGCAAAAACGACTGGATGGACCATTTTCTGAATAGACACGTCACACGTCCTACATCTTCCTACTTTGCAGGACCTTCCATCTTTTGACAGATCCCAATTGATACCGTATGGGTAACCACATTCAGCAAGACACATGGATATGTCTCAAAATGAGGTGCCCTTTTTTGCTTCCAAAACAGTACCTTAAGGGTGAAAAAAGGGTACCTCATTTTGAGACATCCCCACATGTATTCGTTGACACCCTCACATGTGCTTGTCATACACCTGTGCTGGATCAACTCCCCTGGGCAAATCTTTTTCTTCAGCACGGCTGCATGAAAACACTCGGCCAACGCCACAACTTCTGCACCGTTGCCATAGTACAATTGTGTTTCTTGTATTGTGATGTGACATCTCTAGGACCAAGCTGGGCCAAATGCATGGAAAGCATGACTTCCCGAGAAAGTTCGGAAAACACATAATTATGTAGCACGATTGTCTGAAAATCATGGGAACCGCTCAAAATCCAGAGGTTTATCATCATGTTCCTCATCCAACTTTTCATTTCCGGGCATACCGCATTTCTAGATAGACCCATTCTTGCAAATTGATGCAGACTCTGACTTACTGCAAGCACAACAAAAACCACGTTGCTTCAACGTGGATCTCCATCACGCAACGACATGCAATGACGCTAAACTTAGATAGCGTTCAAGAGAAATTTTCTCTAGTGGTACAATGTGGTACATAATATATCATAATATTACTCCATGAAAATTACCTAAGCACAACCCATCAACTCATGATTTTTTTTAAACCAAATAGACCAACGTCTACCTGGAAAGAGGCAAAGATGCATCATCAATTGAAACTAAGCTACGCGGTTCCCGTCAGAAGCCACTTCGGTCCGGGTCAAAAATTGTGACTGACGACTGACCCACAGATTGGCCAGGGTGGAATCCTGATGGTTGTATACATGCATAGGCACGTGTACGAAAACACATGGTATTTTACAACTTTTAGTCCTCCAAATGTGGAAATCTGTAAATTAGCAATATATAATATGAATAAAACTATAATTATTAAATATTGCTATGTAATATCAAACCATGCGAAACTCGGGAGCTGTGCCCACACATGCCCACTCTAAAGTTGCTTGAAGTTGCCCTGACTTTTTGATTGGCAGAGATCATAAGCTATCATGTGGTTGGGAAACTCTTAGTAGCTCCTTGGTTTCCCATATAATATAGGGAATCTGGCTACCCATAGCTCCGAACCGCTCCCTTTAAACATCTTTTAACCACATCTCCCACATTTTTTTCACCGAAATTTTGACCCATCCTTCTCTCAGAAAACCTTTCTGCCCGGGCAGACCGCTCATGCCGAATGCTGCCGTTTCACATTGGCATGGAAACGGCCGGCTTCAAGAATTGCATCGATTTCCTCTTCCTCACTTTCCTGGGTTGATGGATGTAGCAACGGCAAAGAACGGTAGCAATCTAATGCAATCTATACGCACAGAAACACCCGTTTTGTGGATAAAACTTGCATGCTAGGCAAAAATATGCATGCTGCTGA
The DNA here is from genome assembly GCA_003297045.1 of Symbiodinium sp. clade C Y103. Classification (NCBI taxonomy): domain Eukaryota; class Dinophyceae; order Suessiales; family Symbiodiniaceae; genus Cladocopium; species Cladocopium sp. clade C. The sequence goes on from BGPT01001878.1 coordinate 53,136, forward strand.
TTCAAATAATCATGTTGAAATCACCGTTGTCTGGGTATGTCTGAGTGCTGGTTATTCTCAAGTCTTGCAATTTTGCATCCATCTCACCATTTCAAGGCTGAATCAGCTTCCATTTTCTACTAGGCAAAACCTCGTCCAGGGCCCAGGTTTGCCGATTTAAACGTGCCCATGTTTCCTGACTCAAAGACACATGTTTGTTACTTACATCCCTATATGTGACCGTGAATGTTTGAACATCACCATGGACTTCATGAATGAGAGTCTAAAATCTCCCATTTGTGCTCAAAATTGTGCTTTAAGTTTGTTTCCTGCAAATTCACTCCAAGTATTGTTGCTTGGTGGCTAAGCCACTCAAGAACGTGAACCCCCATACCCCCGTCATGATTCCTTAGCAAAACCAAACCATAAATCGCTTGGTTTGTCCCAAAAAAACATGAAATCGAGCGATCAAATTCCCACTATTTCCATATTTCCTCAAGTACAACACACGTAAGTTCCCATGTGTCGGTGTTTTGTCATCTCCATCAACCCTTCGTTTGTCCAACTGGAAAACTCTCAAAGTCCACAATAGTCTTCCGCACAAAGTTGCCGTTCAGGTCAGCAGGAAAATGTCCACGTTTCGCCATTTTATCATCAAACAATCATGACACAAATCTGGTGTTTCAAAACATGATTGATCAGTTCCCTCAAGGAAAATGCCAAATGTATTCCAACTAGATTAGGGGCCGATTCCCTTAATTTCTACCCCGCCAACCCTAGTCCAGCGAAATTGCCATCTGTTCCATGTATATTGAATGTTTCCCCAACTTGGGGTGCCCGAAATCAAATCCCTCGCTTTCCCCCTTTGAAAAAAATAACAAAGAAAACTAAACATGAACATTTCTTGGAGTCTTTTCATGTCCCCTGGCATTTTTTGGGGGAATCCCTGGTACACGTTTTAGTTTAGTACACATGTTAGGAAACCCCAACAAAAAATGCTGCTTGATCAGTCCAGCAGTTTAGTTTTACCACCAAGTTTACCTCCTCCACAAGATGGTACCGGCCCCCCCTATTGTGTAAGTTGGTCTATAAACGTTTGAACCCCATCTAAGTATGCATCTACCAATAGACCCTAGTCATACCACTCATACCCTTTGGTAAACTAACATAACTATGGGAAATCACAATTTTTCTATGGGAAAAGGGAAAATCCACTATTTCAATGGCCATTTTCCATAGCTATGTTAGTTTACCAGAGGGTAAATCAATTGACAAATAGCCAACGAACTGGAGCACCTCCAAGACCACGAGTCATCCCAAGTCTCTGAGGTTTCCTCTACCGCCACGGAGGACAAGGACAAGCGCCGACGCCAGTTATAGCTCAAAGGGGCCGACCTATGTTGAAAAAGTCCGCAGCCCCGGTCAGTCCAAGGGATGCAGTGGTGAAAAATAGATTTGTAAGCCACCAAATTCATCCAATTTCAGTTTAGGTGTTGATAATTCATCAATGAAAACAATGATTTTGAATGTAATCCAGGTCTTTAGGTGCCCTTAGTCTTAGATGTTGGTCCTTGATAAGTGTTTTGTTTAAAATCAAGGACCTGTCCAGGAAAACAATGGCAACCCCTGCAGCTCAGCAACAAGGAGGGTTCAGACAGGACCGCATTGCGAAGCTTCGACCAATGCAGCTTCCCCTCAGTGGCCGTACTACTTGGCAACTATAGTGGCTATATGCATGCCACATATCTGGGTCCATGTTTAAACTCAAACTTGGGATTGAGATCTGTTTTCCGAGATAGTTAGAGGGCCCTAGTTGTGAGTGCAGTTCAAGGTTTTTTTGCGGTTAACCATGGTTATAGGGGCCCCATCTCCCAATGGCTAAAATCCCATGGTTCCATGGTAACCCCTGGCCCCCACGCCATGTCAGAGGCTCCGGTGACTCCAGCGACTTCTCCTCCGCCACCGGCACTGCCGTGGCGGGCGCCGCAGGCGCCACGGCCGCGGGTGGCCCGCGGGCTGCGCGTAGGGCGCTGGAGGGGACGCAGCAGCGCATGTTGACCTTGGCAAACGATTTTTTTTAATGGTGTGTTTGATGGGTTTTTCATAGGAAATTCTGAGTTTGATGGGTTTTTCATAGGAAATTCTGAGTTTGATGGTTTTTTCATAGGAAATTCTGAGTTTGATGGTTTTTTCATAGGAATTTCTAATTTTGATGGGTTTCTCATAGGACATTCTGAGTTTGATGGGTGTTTCATAGGAATTTCGTGGAATATTACTGGGTTTTCATGGGGTTTTGATGTGGTTCTAATGGAATAGCGGGGATAATGCTGGGATATTCATGGATATTGTCACTAACCAACTTTGGAGATCAATAATATGGGTTTGTATGAAAATAGATTGACTTCTCGGCTGCAGTGCAATTTTTTAGCGGTCAGGTGTCTCGTGTGCTAATGGCCACGTCCTGGCTCTGCGACCTGTGCCAGCCAAATGAGCAATGTNTAGCGGTCAGGTGTCTCGTGTGCTAATGGCCACGTCCTGGCTCTGCGACCTGTGCCAGCCAAATGAGCAATGTGAAAGCAGAGCCCACTCAAATCCTCCGATTGCTTTGCAAAAGAAGGGTGGGGCAGATTGCCCAGCAAGATGCCAGGGTGGGATGCTTGAGCAATCCACACACGCATGGATCTTTTGAATGAAAAAGGTCAAGTTCTCATGCACTCGATGTACTTCGATGTAAGTTCACTTCTGAAGCGCTTCACACGCGGAAAGTCTCAAGAACCCTTCAGCAAGNCGATGTAAGTTCACTTCTGAAGCGCTTCACACGCGGAAAGTCTCAAGAACCCTTCAGCAAGTTTCTGAATCAATCCATGCAGAGGCAAACATCGAATGGGTGAGAGGTGTGGAGTGAACAACGTCAGTTCAAAATTCTCAACAGCTTTCAGTCTTCTTGTGTGAACACTTCCAGACTTCTCGGCTGCAGTGCAATTTTTNTGAGAGGTGTGGAGTGAACAACGTCAGTTCAAAATTCTCAACAGCTTTCAGTCTTCTTGTGTGAACACTTCCAGACTTCTCGGCTGCAGTGCAATTTTTTAGCGGTCAGGTGTCTCGTGTGCTAATGGCCACGTCCTGGCTCTGCGACCTGTGCCAGCCAAATGAGCAATNGCGGTCAGGTGTCTCGTGTGCTAATGGCCACGTCCTGGCTCTGCGACCTGTGCCAGCCAAATGAGCAATGTGAAAGCAGAGCCCACTCAAATCCTCCAAATCATTCCCAAAATCAAGAATGTTGACCAGAAATGGGATTAATAAGAAAGAGAATTATAGTGCCATCGGGCAGTCAAAGAGTATGCCAATGCCTCACAAAGCTTGACTGGATATGGTTGTGCAATAGCCGACCAGCTACGATTACCCGGGCCCATGCCAGTTAATTGGAAATGGGGTTTGCCAGTGCGACTGCAAATGGCATGACCGCTGCACATGTGCTGCAAACGATGCAAATCGCCGAGCTCAATATTGCCACAGCAAAATCTCGTACGTTTACGCCAAGGCTTGCCAAACTGACAGAAATCGGAAAAGACTGTCTGAACATGCGGTTGTGAGCAAAGTCGATGGAAATAAGGCAAATACCAACATTTAGAGCTAGCAGGGTTTTCCAAAATCCATGGGATGCGATGTCTGTCCAGCAAACGAATCAAAGAGAAGCACGACCGAAAACAGGCGTTCCCCAATTGGATCTTTTTCTGCTCAGCTGTGGACAAAAACTCTGAAGGAAGACCCCAGGGCCAGTCACGCGTTCGAACCACACGTGCTCGATCGCGAGCCACAGAAAAAGACTCATCAGGTGGGGCTAGCATCACTGCGAGCACCCTGCCCCATTTGATATCTTGCTTCAGTCGTGACAAGACTCTTGAGCTGGTCAAATCACATTGGGGGCCATACCGGATGTCCCACTCCCGGCTTTGAAAACCAAAAGCTTCACATGCTTTGGCCACCCCGCCCTGACCTGAAAACAAGTCTGCTACGTACTGCCCTTTCCTACTCCGCCGAGGGTAGTGGACGTAGGGAGCTTCCTGCGACCGGCCATAATGCCGTCGAATGCCCCTTCGCATGCCAGGCAGAACTCCTTGGTCTTGTTTGGAACTTGCTCCCAACTTTTGGCCAAGCGCGCCGCTTTTTCGTAGCGGGCGACGGACTTCGTGCTCTTCCACTGTCCTCGCTTCTGCACATCTAGCTGGCTCCTGTAGTTCCTGGCTCGATCTATTGAGGCTCCACTGTGACGGGTGTGATACGGCGACAGCTCCATCCCCATCTGTTTGGCACATTTCTTGAACACGGCCAAGTACTGGCTGTAGTTGAAGTCCCACAGGCAGTTGTTCTGATTCTCCGTCTTCATCCTGTTGAACACCTTCGTACCCCAAGAGCTGAGATAAGGAGAGTCTAACAGGAGACTGACGTCGTACTCGCCCGTTTTCGAAGGCTGGCCCAGCTCCTCCGGACTCATCAGGATAGACCAGGAGCTGGTAACCCCTGTGGCTGGGCGAATCAGACTCATCACCCGCAGCCGTAGGAGTTCTGCTGGCCGCGCGTAGGTGGAAAGTGACATCATGAGAAAAATTGCCATCTTGGGAAATCCGTGCTCCAACATCAGCACACTGAGGCCGCACCACACTGCAAGAGGATAAGGGGTACGTGACCTTCCGGGGCACAAACGTCTCCAACCCCTCAGCGCTCGGAGTGCCTTGGGGATCCTCTTCACACCAGTACGGCTGTACTCGGGATGATGATGAAGCCAACTGGCGATCAGCCTGTCTCCGAGGAAAGCCTGATGACCTTCGAAGAAACATTGGTTCATATAGTTGACCAAAAGCTGATCCACCTGGATGGAATTGGTGATATCTAAGCCATTCTTCTTGGCAAATGTCATAAAAGTGGTGTGCTCTTTCTCGTACATTTTCTCGGTGGCTAGACCCACTGCTCGCCTCTCCAGAACACTCAGCGCCTGTGGGTCCCTGCCCTCCATCAGCAGATCGACGTACTTTCGCCTGCGTCGCCGCCCTCGAGAGTGGAGGTTTCGCACTTTCTTCTTGGTCAGCTCCACCTCGCTGCTGCTGTCTGAGCTGCTGGAGTTGGCGTCCTGCTCGACTTGAGCTAGGTTGCCTAGGCTCTGGCTTTCCAGAGTAGGCCCACTCACCGCTGGGCTGGGTTTGAGCAAGCGACCGGCCACTGTGCAAGCTGTCAAGCCGTGTGCAACTTGCCCCTTGACTGGGCTCTTGCCCTTCAAAGTCTTGGAGGTTGGCAGCCCTGGCTTCAAACAGCGCACGGTCTTCTTCTTGACCGTGGTATGGCTTGACGAGGGGATCGCCAACACTCGAACCCTCTTCGGGGCCATGGGGTATCAAAGCAGTGAGCAATTTTGAAGGCTCATCACTATTGTATCTTGAAGGCTCGTCTGCACTGTTGAGTTCACTTGGCACCCATCGAAAATAAGGCTGGATTCCCCTAGCAATGCAATACGAGTTAAAAATACGAATCTGCTTGAGGAGACTAAACTGCCTGCTCCTGCTTCGCTCCAGAGCCAAAACCAAGGACATGTTGTCCAAAAGGAAAAGCTGGCGAATCTGAGAACCAAAAACACTCATGGCCACCCTCCGCAAAGATTTCACTGCCGCCCGCGCCTCCAGGGTGATAATCCCTTCAGGGAATTGCCACTTGCCCCAGAGCTTCGGTGTCCAGCATTCTTTCCTGAGCAGCCGGGCGGGCACTTCGGGAAATTTCGGGTCAAGTGACCAGCCACTGAGTTTCAGGTAGTCTTCTGCCTCAATCTCACCTGCTTTCCAAGAACCTGTAACCTCATCCTTGATAAACCCTGCTGATGTCAATGAAGACTCCCTCGCTGAATGTCCACCACTCCGTTTAAACCTAGCACGTTCCTTGATCCGTCCAACCGATGAAACATCCGAAAGTTTCCAATGAGAAGTGCAAACCCCATAACCAGTAGTGCTAGCATCACTGCAGCAAACCAAATCATTCCAGGGTCTCCACCAGTCAGAGCGGAGAAAAATCATCAGGCCTGCAAAAGCCCGCAACTCATCTTTCACACTGCTCCACAACTCAGTCGGCTCAAAATAGTGTGTGCGAATAAACTTGTAGCAAGTGTGGAATACAGCAAGGGTCATGCGATTGTTGAGACCACAAAATGTGGCATGTCCAACTACAACCTCGAGCATTTGACCTGTAACCCTCCTACGCTGAATGATCCCTCTGATGGCTTGCCTAACTTTATGAAACCGTTCAGGTGTGATCTTTGAACACAAGGCTTGACCGTCCAAAACTGTGCCCAAAGCTCTGGTTTCCCCAACGCTGACCTCGCCTGGGTGCAACAACAACCCGCAAGAACCAAAGTGGTCGTCCAGCTCCTGGAGTGCAGTCTTGACAAAGGCAGCGTGGGAGGATAACACTCCGAGGTTGTCCACATAAACATAATGACGTGACCCCGGTTCACCATGTCTCCTGACTTGTTCGCTTCGAAAAACAACCGGCTCACCCTTGTCCTGGACCAAAGTTGAATCCTTGAGAGATCGAGTCAGGCTGCACTGGTATTCATTAATCTGCTGGCAGAAATACAACGACCAGCTAAATCCCATGGATAAACTCCCGGCCATTGGAAATATTATATCGTTTGGACCTAGCCGATGGCCATCCAGCATGGTACCAGTCAGCCCCACCCAATGAGCGCGGATGGGCTTGAAGCAGAAATATTCCGCTAACCACCGAGGCTGACGAAGCCGGTGGAAACAATCTTTGACATCGCTAAGACCAATGTGAATATTCATAGTCTGCAATTCTGCCAAAAATTCTGGACTGCCCGGCCGCAGGCCGGGACTTACTTCGCATTCTATGCGACTGAACCCTTCACTTGAACATAGCTCAACCCCAGGAGGATCTTTGAAGAGGGCATTGGTAGAACGAGCATCTACAATCAATCTGATACGCTCACCATCACTTTTGTACACAAAAAACACACCAACTTCATTTTTGGGAGTCTGAGTATACTGCAAAAGTCCTATGCTGTCGAGGCGCTGTATGAACTGGCGGTAGTGCTTCTTGCTCTTGGCTAGCACTGGATCCCAGTAAGGCGGAGGAGTCTCTAAGGGCTCGTCCTCCCTCACCATGAGCTCTTTACCCTGCAGATATCGACGGGCGTCCTGAGGTAACAGATCTGCTGCTTGGGGCAAACCATGAAGATCCTCAGGTAAGGATACGCGCTCGAGTTTGTAGGGAGCCAAAGCCACTGGGGTCAAGGGCTGGTGATACTCGCTCTTCCCCTTGAGCAGCGCCCGTAGGGCTGCATCAGAAGATGGAATTCGCTCCAAGCTTCCAAGGTTGCCGGAATCTTGGGCGAGTAGATGAATTCGTTGTAGAACCTCTCCCTGAAGGTCATCGGGGGGCTCGTCACTATCATGCAAAAAACCATGCCCGGCCAGCCAATTCAACCCGTGAACTGCTTCTCTCACAGTGTCCATCTTCCTGATCTTGCGACACAGCCTCTGGGATGATCGCCTGCTGAGCCCAGAGGTGCCTTCAAGTCTTGGGGGCACTGGAAGAGGAAAAAGGTCACGCGACCGAACTGAAAAATCTGGCCTGGCGCCTCCAAGCAGCGGCAGCGGGCAGTCCCCGGCGGAGGCATACCGAGGACTGCGTGCCATGTCATTCATGTCGAAGCAGGTGGTGCCAGCTTGGCCTTAGCCTTCCGCTTAGGCTTGACTGGGACACCACCTGCTGGGAGGTTGCCATCGGACACTGCGGCTGCTGCTTCATCCGTAGGTGTGCTGATCTTCTTGTAGTCACGCATCTTGGCCCGGGCGGCTGCCAATTCGACCTCTTCCTTGCCCTTCTTGGCTGCCCAGCTGCGCAAAGATGGGCTGACTAGATCTTCAGGACCTTGGTAGCCCGACATGATCCGTGCCGCGCCCCAGTCTGGGGACGAGGCGCTTCCACTGTTGTAGGCATCCACAATGGACTGCATGCGCCGGCCCAAAGTTTCCATAGATGCCAAAGACCCCAAATTGAGCTGATCGTAGGTCCCAGCATATTCAAAGGCTTCCAACAGAGCTCGCATTTCGTGCATAACTCGATCGTTGTCATGGATGCCTTTGTGGCGGGACCATACAAGCAGCCATTGCTTGGGTGTTCCACCATTCTTGAGCATGTACTTCATCAGGTGTAGTGCTGTTTGTGGCCCATCATGCGGCCAGTCGGGGTAATTATACTCCCGACATTCTCGGGTGGCATCACGCCATGATCGAAAGCGCTCGCCCTGCTCATCGTACTCAACGGCCAGAGTGCGGGCATCCTCGGAGTTGTCGGCATCGCCCTCCACAACTGCGCCATCGCCAGTCTTAGCTGGAGACTCTGAAGGGCCGCCTCGCTTCACCTGTCGACTCTTGACCAAAGCATCAATTGACCCCACCAAATTGGGCAGGTCGCCGAGCTCCACCTGCTTCACCAGGGTCCAGCCCTTCGGGCCCTTGACCGCTCCAGTAACATCGTCCAGTCGCACTGCTTGCCTTGAAGGAACCACCACCTCTGATCCCAATTCATAGTCATCTGTATCATGCATTGACACCCACAGACTGCCTTCAGGAGCTGCCTGGAGCGAAGGGACGTCGCAGGTGTTGGGATCTTGGGCTGGACCTGGGACATCAAGCCGGCCAAAGTCTCGCCGAACTATCCGCCGACGCACCAAGATTCCATCCAGATAAGTCCGGGTGTTCACCTCTCGCCCTCGCATGTCCAAAATGGAGCTAGGCATCCATGGCAAAGGATGAACGCCTTCTAACTCCAACTCACGGAGTGCAGTTGAGATGTGGGACTTGAACTCATCATCGGTGGGATAGGTGGCAAAGCGATATACTGGCTGACTAACTCGAGAAAAGTACCTGAAATCCACATCCTTCAGCTTGAATGAAATGGGCCCATCATCTGACCTACCTGACCAGCATTCCGCATACAAGTCTCCATCAGGTGTCAGCACGTACCAGGTGACTTCATCTACTCTCCAAACCAGGATACGTTCATGATACACGTCGTCATCAGTGTACCACACAATGGCCTTCTGGCCGGGTCGGCATTGTGACAATGCCTCCACCTCGTCGCCTCGAGGACGTTGGTGAGCCATGCGCTGGACCAGAGTGGCTCGCTGACTTAATCACCAGCGCGCAAATCGAGGCCCCCAGCAGAATTCCAAACGCAAAAATCCAGAAAGCAGCTGACGCCGCAGGTGGTGATTCAACGCAGAGACACTGGCAAGAACAGGTTTGATTCACTTGATACACACCTTCACTTGAGGAGGATTCCTTAGGCCAATGTTTGTATCCCACTTCAACCAATCTAGCCAACCAAAGGATTGCCAGGACCGAAGGCTTCATGCGCACATCCTACTACTCCTTTATGCTTGAGCAATCCACACACGCATGGATCTTTTAAATGAAAAAGGTCAAGTTCTCATGCACTCGATGTACTTCGATGTAAGTTCACTTCTGAAGCGCTNGAGCAATCCACACACGCATGGATCTTTTAAATGAAAAAGGTCAAGTTCTCATGCACTCGATGTACTTCGATGTAAGTTCACTTCTGAAGCGCTTCACACACGGAAAGTCTCAAGAACCCTTCAGCAAGTTTCAGAATCAATCCATGCAGAGGCAAACATCGAATGGATGAGAGGTGTGGAGTGAACAACGTCAGTTCAANCGGAAAGTCTCAAGAACCCTTCAGCAAGTTTCAGAATCAATCCATGCAGAGGCAAACATCGAATGGATGAGAGGTGTGGAGTGAACAACGTCAGTTCAAAATACTCAACAGCTTTCAGTCTTCTTGTGTGAACACTTCCATGTCCAGCCCCGAAGCCCGAGGACGCTGGCAGAGCTAGGCATCACATGCCAACTTGGACCAGGTGCAGGAGGTGGTAAGGCCTAGCAGCTTAGCATATCTTAGCATCACCAGAATCACCAGAATCACCAGAATCACCAGAATCACCAGAATCACCAGAATCACCAGAATCACCAGAATCACCAGAATCACCAGAATCACCAGTCACCATCCTTTGCCATCGACAGATTTAGGCCCTTTAGGCAACGCAGGCCCTTTGAGCTCTGAACTTGTTGGCCTCCTGCCGCTGCATGTTGAAGGAATCTAAAAGTCAAATCTACGAGATGTCCCAGGCGCTCCAGGAATCGCGGCTCCTGTCACTGACAGCATACGACAGCGTAGGACGACAGCGTAGGACAGCATACGACAGCTGTGCCAATCCCTGGTCCTTCAGAGCTGCCTCTGCGAGCATGAATTCTCGAGTCGCCCCATCAGAGATCTCCCGGTCCTTGCACAAAGCAAAAAACTGCTACATTAGCGTAGCATACCCAAACATCTGCATCACAGTGCCTCACATCACTGAAAAAACGTCATAACAAGGTAAATATGAATCCCATCTGTCCTTGTCATACATCGCGGAAGCCAAGTTTTGCCAAGCATGGAAGGATTCCTTCGCCACTGGCATGAGCCTAAGTTTGCACTTTTTTGTGATCGTATCACCATGCCTCAAAAACTAAGGCTGCCACAGGTAGCCAACCCCCTTTGTGGTAAGCCAAAAGATCTGGCGCATGACTGGCATGACTTGTAACAGGAAATGTCTTCAATTTCAGCCAGCTTCCAACAGCTCTGCCTGCGACTTGAACAGACTCTTGTCGCTGAGCGCAGTGGTGCAGGCTGGATCCTCAGGTTCACCCAGTGACCCGGTCCACCAAGTCCACACTTCAGTCACTTCAGTTTCTCTGCAGCTTTTGGATGATCATTTTACATTGTTTCAACATGGTTCAATCATGTTCAATCTACCAATAACTTTTATAAAGCACATTGAAACCCCTGGGTAGCTGTAAGATTCTGGCGCCCTTGCTCAAGGCCGTTGCAGCCTCGATCTGTTCCTTTTCGCCAAATCGACCCTGGCGATCAGCAGCTGATCGACATCCAAAAACAGCTGGAACCTGATTTCTCCAATAGTGGTACCATTATGTACCATTTCTTCCATTTCTCAGGGACCATCCTCCTTGTGGTAGTTCCCCAAGAGCTGTGGGACATCATCACGAACATGGAAGAAAGCCTCAGGCAGACATGGCAAGATGCCAAGATCCCAGTCGGTCCCAAAGTCCCAATACAAAGATGATCAAAGGTGCAATTTTCGCAATGCAAAAATCATCAAAAATCCCTCCTGGAGGCCGGAATTGTACAGTCAACAGACTCGGCAAAAAATAAGATCAGCACGGAGACAGTGGATGCCTGTTCAGGTTTGATGGGCTTCAGCAAGTGCAACAGCCTCGATCAAAATCACTCAAGGATTCACACATACACAAACAACTTAGAAGCGATGATATATGTCTCAAAAAACTCAGCACCGCACAGTGTGAAAGCATTCAGTGCCATTCCACTTGTTGGAAAGCCCTGAAGCCGGGCATGAAGGGCCTGCCAATATTTTCCCGAGCTTCCATTGGGATTCCATGCGGTAGTGGCAAAGCTTTGCATTTCAAACAGCCTGCAGGGCCTGCAACAAGAGGAGATTCTTCATGGATCTTTCAAAGGCTCCAGGCTCTTGCTGATTCAAGCAGTCGATGACATGATTGCCATACTGGGGCCAGAAGTTAAACCTGAGTGAGTCACTTCTGAGTTTCATTTGTTTTGAATACCAAAATGCCCTGACTCCAGACTCCAAAAACTTCAACGTTCTCGTTGAGACTTCTGTGTTCCCAACCCTTCTGGAGCTGGCTGACCCTGCTTGCCGCGAGGCTCGGCAGTGGTAATGATGGCCTTTCCGCTCAACTTCAACACTTTTGACGCACTTCAACTTGGGTTAGATTTTGTATGCATTTGTTGCGTTTCCATGGCTTTTCTGACAAGATCTGGTGACAATCAGAGCTTGGGGAAGCACTCCAAGCCATTCCAGTACTGCCATTCTCGGCTCGTCCTGAAGCAAATCTGAGAGGCCACTTTTCAATTGCTGCAAATCCCTTCACATGGCACAATCATAGCACCACATAAATTTGACATAAATGGAATGCAATGGAATGCAATAAACTTGGAAACGGGCCCCTGCACGAAGAATAATGTCAACAAACTCAGCGGCCTGTATCCAGCGGAGTTTGAAACACAGCCAGAGTTCGCTTAGTGTAGCCTGTAGAGCCCCCTCTCGAAAGGCCTGGTCTTGTGAGCTTGTGAGCTTCGTCTGCAATCCTGCCGAGACTTTTGAGTTGTACAAGACTCCGGTGACCACTGCATCGATCTGCGTAGTGCTGGTCTGAGGATTTCAGCCTCTTTGCAAACCTTCGACTCTGCCACGCGTAGCTCGTGTGAGATGATCCCACTCTTTCGACCCAGCCTCGCACAGATCAAGATTTTGATTATTTTGCCATTGCTCTTTTGTTCGTTCTGTTTTTAGTTTGGAAAGTTTGGGGCTCTGGGGTCTCGCATGCACTGACAATTCAACCACGCCTCTGTCAAATGGGCCTTTGAAGGTGGCACCAAGGCGCTATCAAGCGGAGATGGTGATAGGGCCCATCCAAGAAGAGAATTCTCCTGTGCAGGGTGCGCTTCGAAACTCGAACCACTTGAAGTGCTTCGTACAAGACTTCGCAAAGAAGATTCCGTGGGAAACTCATTGCCGTGCGTGTGCGTGGTGTGCGTCGTGTGCGTGTGCGGAGTCGGCCAGTGACGGCCGTCCTGTAAGAAGAGACCCTCTGTTTGAGTGGCAACGACATTTTTCTTCTTGTCTCGCCAGACCTCCAGAAGTCGAAACTTCTTGAAACTTCTTGAAACTTCTGTCCATGGTCTTCTGGGGTCCAGACAAACTTTGACTCAAAGGGCGGTTTCCACAATTCCTGGAGCGGAATAAGCTAAACACTCAACGGACTCAACGTGACATGTATCAAAAAACAATTCGAAAAACTGCCAGCCTCCTTGAGAGGTGAGGACACCAATGCATTGACATATTTGCTCTGATTTTTGTCTTTTTTGGCTCTCAGCCTAAGGGCTAAAGGCAGAGAATCAACACTTCTTAAGAGTGTGTAGCACCACTGCATGCCGAACAACCGTGCTGGCACTGCTTGGCAAGTTTCGTCCTGTTTTCGGGCTCCCGGCACATGTATCAGTTGGCTGAACTGCTGGCTACGGAGATCGTTCAGAGTCCTGAGACTCCAATCACGTTGTTGAGACCATCATGGGGTAGATAATTCAGTCAGCCTCAGCACGTCCGAAGACTTCCGAGCACTTCCAGGCTCCCTGCCGATTCTTCAGCTGTGAAGCTAGTCTGGAGACCAGCACTGGTGGAACTGCATCATCCTGTGACGAGGCGTGGCGAACTGCGGCGAACTGCAAAATTGTTTGTCGAGTTTGACGTCGTTCTGTATCCACCTCAGCAGCTGCCAGCAGGAGCTCGTTCATGAGCCTCGCAGACCCGGATCCACAGGACACAGCTCAAACAGAACTTCCAAAGATTGCCATCTTTGCATGAAAATGCATAAAATGGTAACATGGCCTGATTGGCACACGGTTGTTGAGAAGTCCAAGAATAAGAGTGACCTGACAAACTTGCCAAGAATTCTGAGCATTTCTGAGAAGAATGCAGCAGCATGCCTCACAAATCTGTGAAATGGAGAAACAGACTGAGCATGTCTTCATGGTCACATCATGGCAAGAATGTTTGATTCAGAACGTGTTTGTCGCTGCTGCACACCTTCTGCTCGGAAGATGCGCCCAGCAACAGGGCAAGTGAGGCTGTCAGAACAGCCTCCCGAAAGCAGAATATGAAAAGCCAACTTAGGGGAAGTCGAAAAAGTTCCATGGAACCATGGGGATACCAGGATACCCAACAAATCAGGTGAAGTGTCGGTGCATAGAGCATAGCATCCCAAAAGCAAAAAACACTTCGTGCATCAGTGACTTCTCATCACGTGCTCATGCAGACACTTGCCTCCTGCAGTGGCGCAATGCCATCCCAAGTTGAAGGAACGACACCTCCTTCCTTCGCGTGCGGTCTTTGCCACCGAAACACTAATGAGGCTCTGGACTCTAGACATCTGTGACTCTGTGACTTTTGGGGAGCTTATTGGTCAGCTTTACCGAGCAGTCCTCACATCTTCTCCATCCCCTCAACATGCTGACGCGTAGCTCAAACATGTCAACGAGTAAAATCAAACCTTTGAACATCATCTTGCGACCCTGAGTTCCTTGCGCTGCAAGAAACATGACCGCATCTTCCAGGCTCCTTTCCCGCGCAATTCGATTTGCCTCCAAGTTGCAACTCGCTTTGTTCGCTGGACTGTCCGCTACCAAAGTGCGACACAAAGCATCTCTCGGTCATCTCTGGCCTCGCCGTCCAGAAACTCGCCGACCTCACTGAGATCACGGCTAACAGCGGCTAGCGGAACTGACCCATGGAGATTCCAAAACGGTGCTGAACTGACTGAACTGTGGGATGGCCCTTGGATGTCAGAATTTTCATCAACTTTCCACATGAGTTGGACTGAGGCACTTGCGTTGGCCACGCTAAGCTTTTGTGCTGGCTGTTGGGCCAGCTGCAAAACCTGAGGCAACTGTCTACTGAGGAAATGACCAACTGAAGCTATGTCTTTATAGATTTCATATGATTTTATTGTCTGCAGACCAAGAAATGGCGGAGCCTTCACGAGCATTAAGTGCTCTCTGTCCGCTGAAACGGCCGGAGCGGCAGCTCCATCCATCTGCAGGTGCTTGAAACATCAGCTTCAGGTGTTCAAGGATGGTTCAGGATGTTCTAGGTGTATCTCGGTGTCTTGGGTATTCAGAGTCAATCCGCATTACAGGATTCCATAGGATTCCATAGGATTTGATGGATTTGTATGGATGACCGGTTTACCATGTCCGTTTCAATCGACCAAGGCATTGACGGAGCCCTCCTTCTGTCGCTTATTCTGACTCGCTTGCCTTGGCGTTGAGTCGATCAGAAGGGACTTCCAGATGGCCACCAGCTAAGTCCCGCACTCCTGCTGCGATGGGCCTCGCTTCATGCACCGCCTTAGATGACCATGGACAACTCAAAAGATTCAATGTGTATTTTGAACCATTTCAAAATGCTAAAAAGAGTTGACAATTTTGACAAGAAAACCAGGAAGAAACATGTATATATAATAGTACTTTGCGAGTCCTAGGCCAGCAGCAACACTTCTCCAAACTTGCCAGAGCCGAGGTGCACGAAGCGGGAGGCTTTGTAAAAGAAACGATATCACAACTCTGAGCCGATATCCAAACAAGAACATTGCAGCGGCATTGGATAGATGGGATGGAGTGCATCCACGCACATATCGTGTGCAGACAAAAAAAAAACAGCTCCCTTGCACCTGTTGTGACATGCTGCCATCAAAACAGGAAACCAGGTGCCTCCACTTGAAGCAATTGCCGCAAAGCACCAGCCCACAGCTCCGACAGTGGTAGCGGCCTCTGCTCTGTGTTTTACAAAGACAATACTTGGAAAGAAGATGAAGGGAGCATCTTTTGATAATTCCTGTAGTCTATGTCATGTCTTTCACATCAAACCATCATGTGAATCATGTGCAAAAATGATCCCCGACTGAGATTGCAACGAACCGAGACCGAGAACAGGACCTGCCGAAACACAAAAAGAAACTGCAAGTCACCTCTGAGTCGTTGATCCAATGCCATGAGCCTGTTTCAATGCAAAACAATGGGTCAACGGGCATGCCAAATCAACAGGTAGCCGAGTAGCGGCGTCCACGGCGCTAAGAAACACTGCCAGCCTTGCAGCTATGACATCTTGGAGCCAAGTGATCCGGCACAAAGAACGGAGGATGTGTCGCCTCAGCCAAGATATGCCTTGTCTCGCTTGGGTCGCTTGGGTCGCTTGGGTCGCTTGGGTCGCTTGGGTCGCGGCTGGAACCGTCCGTGTGTTGAAAGAGGCATGTTCGCGCTGTAAAGTGTCCCGGTCCTCGCGGTAAAGCTGGAGGCAAAGTGTAGGTAAAACGTGCCAGCAGGCTCAAATGTTGGGAGATTGAAGTTTATCATGAGAGGAAGTAGCGCAGAATCCATCAGAATCCCCTCTCCAACCAATACTAACTACATTTGTAGAAAACAAATGCAGCTGTTACCTTCCAAACTGCCGTTCGGCACTTCACACCAAGGGATTGCATCCTTTTCAACAAATGTCTTAGTCGGCCAATGTCGCTTGTATCCATCGTAGGCTTCAAGCCAATAGTAGCCATATGTAGATATTACATGGGTCGCGCAATTGCCAATTGCCTCGTCTTCTTTTGCCGAGGAAAGCACTGCCCTTTTGCAGCACTTTCGATGCATCTACACTTACTCACCTTTGTAGAAGACAACTCTGGCCAGCTGTTCATGTTCCCCCTGGCTGAATAAATTTTGGTTCTTGACATCTACCTGACACACAAGACTCCGCCTCTGCCGTGAGCTGCACAGTTGACTCCTGGGTACGAATGACTAGGATTCACCAGGAAGCTTAGGGTTTGACACAATCTTTTGTCACCTTCAAAACGTACAGTATCAACAACAACATACAATAACAAGGTCTGCCTGAAATCGAAAGCCGTTGCTGACCACCAAGCAGGACATCCAGCGCTTTGCCGCCAAATCCTCCAGGCAATTTGGTGATGTTCGAACTCCACTGATTTCTTCAAGTCCATTTGAATTCAAAAGATTCAAAGGCTTTTTGAAGAACTGCAATAAATGATAATATGTTTATATTAAATTATATAATTTGTATATTTTGAAACCCCAGCTGGATGTCCTTCTTTGATGTGTCAACAGCTTTGAGCACATCAAACTGGTGCTGGTTCCTGACGAGTGCTCTCGATCAAGTGCAATTCGGGTGCTACACAGAGTGAAGATACAAAGACCCGGATCCAAAAATGCGCTCCGACATGCGTGTCTTTCCTATTCCTCTTCCCTCTTCTTCCTCTTCTTCCTCTTCTTCTTCGTCTTCTTCTTCCTCTTCTTCCTCTTCCTGCTCTTCCTCCTCTTCCTCCTCTTCCTCTTCTTCTTTTTTGTTTCTTCTGTTTTTGCTCCTCCTTCTTTTGCTCCTCCTTCTTCTCCTTCTCCTTCTCCTTCTCCTTCTCCTTCTCCTCCTCCTCCTCCTCCTCCTCCTTCTTCTTCTCCTCCTCCTCCTTCTTCTCCTCCTCCTCCTTCTTCTTCTTCTTCTTCTTGTTCTTCTTTGATGTCTTGATTTCTTGTTCTTGTCCAGCTTCTTTACACATTAAGAATTCATTGCATAAATCGTTTTTCCCCTTTTCACAGCTCCAGAGAGAAAACGAAGCCCGAAGTGTAAGACCCCTTGAGTTCCAGCGAACTAAAGAAATGATACGACATGTACAAACTGCTGAAGAAGCAGCAAAGATAGGCGACCTGAAAGACAGATTGGCTTTCCCGTTCACTAGAAGGGATGTAGCCCGAGCATCAAGCCTGCAGGCCAAAAAAGCATTGAGCGCACTTCTTCTCACCACCTCAAAAACTAAGACATCTGAAAATCCATCCACCGAGCCACGCCTTGAGCACGCTTCTAGAATCGGAGGCCACTCAAATTTGTCAACCTGCGAGCAGAAGCACTCAACTGGAAGGCTGTCAAGCACTGAAAAGAAGTTCTTGTGAGCCTGGTTGACATCAGTGTCTCCATGCTGCAGCAGCTGCAGAATGATGCTGTAGTGTGCCTGCCATACACCACTGCCCAATTTCCTCATGATAGGTTTCTTTTCAGGTGATCAATCCCGGTATGCGCAGGCTGTTGCGGCTGGCCACTGAATCCACGTGTCACCAAACCTTCGATACTGCGAAGTGGAGTGGGGTCCATCCGGTGGTTTCCTGAAGGATGGGGTTTCTGGGGGGTTCCAACTGGACACAAGTGCAACAGGGGCAATGTTGCAAGGAAATTCCCAAGAACTGGTCCTCTTGCACGTTGGGCTGAGCCTTGTTGTCCAGCAAAACCTGCACAAGACCTCAGGCTGCCGTGCAAAAAGACTTGAAAAATGATGAAAAATGTACGGTAAGCCATGGATTGTCTTGGTGTCTTGGTACTTAATGCGAGCTGATTGGTTGTTTTATTGCCTGAGCCTGAGCTTCTAGCCAAGGTCTCCACTTTGTGATGCAAGATGCAAACAGGTCTGTCCCCTTAAGTCTCTCGCCTGGACCGGTCTGATCTCAACGACCATGAAAGAACTCCGAGTGCAAATAGCCCAGTTTGGGGGGGCCACATGGATTGGTTTTCATTGGGGGGAAAGATGTTTGTCCAGAATTCAGGTATACTCCAGAATTACATAACAACCACGCCAAACGATTCAAATGATTTTCTAAGCCATTGGCAAAGCCATTTTTTGGGTCTCAGACCCGCAGCTTCAGCGGCCATTCTTTAGCCCCTGCCATCACCATGACCGAATCTGCTGCATAGGAAGTTCCTGCATTAAGGGTACAGCGCTGCTCAGCGGCCGTCGGGCTGCGATAAAGACTGCGCGGGATATGTCACTTTGGTTTGCCCAATCAATGGCAAACTGCTCGTGATTTGGCTGAGTAATAGGGATGTACACGTATTCGAAAAGCGCTTTCAGTGCATCGAAAACATCCTCCCTTCGAATCAGTGTAGCTCTTCCTGACAATCCTGCAGAATCTGCCGCAGCTGGTTCTTCGATTTGCACAATACTGGAAGAAACAAACGTCTCCAAAATAAGGAAGTCCCCCACCAAAGGTTCAATCCTTGACAAGAACGTCAGGGGTTGTTCAAGGTGATAGAGCAATCCAAAGCAAAATACAACTTGCCACCGGCCAACGGGGACTTTCTTCTCCAGGTCCATTGACAAATAGTGTACCCTGCTCCTGGCAGGAAATAAGTTGGTGAGCGCAAGCTTTCTGCGAAGCTGTAGAATGTTCGCCTCTCGAGGTTCCACAATGGTCACATTACATCCGCGGTCCGTGAAGTAATGCGTCAAATCACCTTGACGCCCAGCCAACTCCAAGACGCTTCGATTCCAAACAGGCAGAGCCAAAGTCGTCAAGTGCTCAAGTCTTCTAGCTGTCAGGCGTTGATAAGTTTGCTCAATGCCTAGCATTGTATACAGAATCGAAGCTTGCATCTCGGGATGATTCTCATAGTGTTTCAGCTCTTTGTCACAACAAACCTTTTTGCGCCAGTATATCCCGTCAAAGCAATCCAAGCTTGGGTTGTCCCCACAGCATTTTTCTTCCGAAGAGCAAACGTTCCCATAGCAATGCCAGCAGTTGGAGAATATTCCGTGTGTGCCAGACATCCATCCACGCACTTTCAAAGAAGCATTTGGTCCTCTATCTTGCAAGTAGACTGAACCTCTGGGAAAATTTATCTCACCTTCGAAGAAATCTTGGTGCCTGAATGACTGCAAAAGCATGCTCTCCTGATCTTGGGCATGTGAGAGTTGCACAAAATGCAAGCTGGAGCTCCAGAATCCCAGTCCAATGGCACGAATCCCATGGCCAGACATCCACTAGCAGCACTAGCACTTCACCCACAAGCAGCTTTGGCTTGAGCGTTCACGGCATCGCCAAGAAGGAGACGGATTGGTGAGAATCTAAGATTGAATTCTAAGATTGTATGGATTGCATTATGTGTTTTGCAATTTGCTTAGTTAAAAGATGCAACGGTGAGGCTTTGGAAAGCTGCTGTTGAAGATGCAGATCCCATATGTTGGTGTGCCAGGAGTCTGGCTACAGCGCTAGCAGCTGCTTGCATAGCTGACACAGCTGATATTAGCTGATTTGTTTGCTGTTCTCAAATTCTTCCAAGATTTGTTCGTCGCAAAGTGAGCAGAGATCTCAGTGCTGCAAGACTGAGGTCTACCAAGCCACAAAACGCTGCATAAGTTGCCACAAATGAAGATTGAAACATGATGATGGACTGAACACGGCACCCTAAGCAACTTAACCAAGTGGTGGGGAAATGATTCTTCACCTCAGGATACCAATAATGCCAAGAATACGCCAGGCCTCCAAGTCAAACGTTCCTTTTGGGCACGCCTTAGAACTGTGCACGGGGCAATCGGCAAGTAATGCCAAGTATACAACCAGAAAGCACTCCTCTGAGAATACAGTAGAGTGTACGAGAGTATCATCCTCTCCACTCAGCTAGCAGCCATCAAAAGGAACAAGAGCAAGTCTGCAGCGGAGCTTGTGGCAGAACGAACACCTAGCAGAGATCGTCTGTGCTAAATCTCATCGTATGGCTTGCAGTCTCTTCGCACCTCTGCACATGACGTGAAGCAGACTGTCCTCGCACAGGTGTTGACAAGGCATGGCCTTCTCTCCTGTCCGATTGCTTGTAGAATTCGGTCCTGATCGCTGCTTCTCATTTTTCCAAGCAACCCAAGCCTCCAAACATGGTTCACTGTGGTCAGCGAGTCAGCAGCAAAATGATTTTTGGCTTCCCGAGTCGTAATACCGGCAGAAATGAAAAGCAACCTGGCAAGCTTACAGTTTCATTGGGAACCATTTTCCCATTGCATTTCGCAGTTGAGCCACTAACATCTTTGACAACACAAATTTAATTTCCTTCCCTTCTATTCCGGTTCTAAGAAGCTGCAAATGAGCTTGACGTGGGAGTTCATGATGCAACGAAGGTATCTAGCTAGAGAACAAAACAGTTCTCCACACTTCAGCCACTCAGCCTGTCTTGCGGCAAATTGTTCACAAGCATTCTCAGCAAATCCTGCAACATCCCCAGCAAGCTTCCAGAATACGATCGGAGGCTTGAGGCAGCACTTGTAGAAAAGTGTGAAGATTGCAAGCGAGCTTACGTGCCTCATTGCAAACAAACTCCGGATCAAGTAGAAGATGGTGATTTGCGTCGTCTTCAACCACATAGGGCATGACTTCCTGCAGTGCTGATATTGCAGGAAGCGGTGTTCGCAACGCAGCAGAAACTCAGAATTGCTGTACTGCTGAACGGAGGTACATAGAGGTGCTTGTGAAAGCGTCGACGGTTTGTCCTTGACCCAGGGCTTTGACAACAAGTAAGGAAGTCGATACTTTGGCCTCGGCAAAGTAAAAGACTGCTATTGTTTTGCGGTCTCCGAATAGTCACAGCCATGACCTTTTCCGCTCTTGACAGTCCATCTTTGTCCCTCTCCTGTTGCCTGAAGACTGGCAAATCGCTCAGAAGCTGGCCCTTTCTCGAGCAGCTTGCCGAGCGCTTCGACAAACACCTCATCACCTGCAGACGAACCCTTCGAGCGTCGACGACTGATTGATGTGAAAGTATATGTTCATATGTGTCGTGACATATAGCGTGATACATATCTACATGTGCAAAAAATAGATATGTACATATACGCATATATATATATATATATATTGTAGTTTACATATGAATATATATACATACATACATACATACATACATACATACATACATACATAACATAACATAACATAACATAACATAACATTACATAACATTACATAACATTACATTACATTACATTACATTACATTACATTACATAACATTACATTACATTACATACCATACATACATACATACATACATAACATAACATAACATAACATAACATAACATAACATTACATTACATTACATTACATTACATTACATTACATTACATTATCTGTATGTACGTATTCATATATATATATATACATGCATATGCCACTCAAATCAACAACCGATCGTCTGGGCCTTCAAGGCCGTCTTCGGAGGTCGGCTTGCAGAAGTTATTCCTTTGATGAAACTGGAGTTCCTCCTGAAAGGCCAGAAACGTTCCAGCATAGGAACATCTTTCAAATAAAGCTGCAAATGGTAGGAAATTATTCTGAATGATTGACAAACTTTAAGGCAACATGATACGTTCTGGTCGAAGAGCCTGGTCATGTTCATTCTGTTCATTCTGTTCATTCTGTTCATTCTGTTGATTCTGTTCTGTTCACTCTAGTTCAGAGTCCACTGACGAATCATGGCCTTGGAGAAATAGGAATCTTGGCATTTCTCCGTGATCCGCTGCATCTTCGGCCTCCGAAGGAGCAAACAAATGTGTCGCCAAACGTATGAGACACACTTAATTTGACAGTGATCTGTTTATGTACTTCAATGATCTTCAATGTAGAAATTCAACATAGAGCTATGTTGATCAATGTATGCTTACATCATTTGCATGTCAATTTATGCTTGCACCATCTACGTGTCAATGTCAATTCATTCCGGGACCGTAAAAGGGCAACATAAAGATCAATGAAGGCAATCCCTTTGCAAGTAGCGTGATGTGCATGCTTCTGACCGATCATCTCGCTCTCAGGGAGAAACGAACTGCAAGGGTCAGAACTATAGTTCACTCCGAGAATACGAGCTTTGGAATCGGGAGTAGGGCGATCGTTCTGGGTTTGTGTGACAATGAGGTTTATATATCGGGGAAATTTTGTGGTGGACCAGCATTTTCTGATATTTTCCCTATTAAAATTGCCATCGTCGGGTCCCGCATTTTGTACTCCCTGGGATGGAAAGGTCCAGGCTTTCCGGCCTGGATGCAGTCCTCAACTGTGGTGGTCCAGCAGGATCTGGTACACCTGAAACAGGGACTTTTCTGGGTTTTTTGTATGCTGAGATACACACGTGTATAAGATTTGTGTATATATATATATACATATGTATAGAGAGATAGATAGATTAAGATAGACAGATACTATTCATATGTATGTATATATATATATATACATAGATGTGTGTATATATACTCTACATACCATATACTATACATGTATGAATGTTGTATGAATGTAGAATCGATGAATATGAACGAATGTGTGGCGTGTAAATGTGTATATAATGTAATGTGTCTAGTCATTTCGACAATGCATGACCCAATGTCACTTATGTTCCTGGGAGAGAGAGCTTCTCTTCCATCTGTAAAAGTATCTATTTGCCTCACCACGAGAATCCTGGCCTTGCGGAGCAGGTGCACCTGAACTGCCGGAGCCTGCATGAGTTCCTAATGAAAAGTTCGATCCAAAATAAATGTCTATCACTGTCTATCGTTCACAGCCCGGGCATCTAAAACAAAATAATTCAAACACTGCCGACCTCTTCTGGCTGGACCTTCAATGTTCTTCGCTATCTCCTGTGCATGGCTTGGGGCTCTTGACAGTGGGACCAGTCGGACTGGGCCTCAAATGCCATGGCTCAGGTCCCATTATCAGAGCCTCAATCGGATCATCTTCATCTTCATCCACTTTGAAGATCTCCAGGAGCTCGTGAGTATCCCTAGGTGTGCAAGATATCGAATTCAAACCCAAGATGCGGTTTTGGCATTGAACAAGTTGAACAAGGGCACAAAATCTCCAGTGAATCTGGGAGTTGCGACTTCTTGCCAAGAACTTCGCGAGGTGAATTAGTAACTCAGCAGGCAGGTTTTGGAGGGACTAAATACAGGATTTTCCTGTGGCATCTGAATTTTCCTGTGCATATGGGTCAATCTTCAAGGTTCTATGCCACAAAGAGGAATATCAACAAGGCTGATGCCCCCGCTACTATGACCCTCACTACTACCAGCAATCACCCCAGCAACCACAGGAAGTACAAGCTTCAATGACAACTTCTAGTTTGAGCGCACGATCCGCAAATGGTTCTGTAGCCGCATGCACATCTCCCATTGGCTTCACTGTCTCCTGGTCACACTTCCATTGCAAATTCAAATGTCCAGTCTGACTTCTTTGACCATGTCCTGAGGTTTCGGAGAACATCTAGTCGTCAAAGTAACTCTTTGAAATCTTGTAAAATATCCCCGCTTTGCCAGATGAAATCGTCAGAGCAGGGTACTATTTATCTGTTGATTGATATCTGGAGCATCAAGTGTCGTGTAAAACTAAAATAGTGTCATGCCTTCCTGTCTCCAGGGCAACTAAATGTTTATGTCTTATTATGTTTTGCGGTTTTTCTAGGCACCTTTCCTTCCAAACATGTACGGAGTCGCATCGTGCCGAAATCTTGTCTAGTGTTCACTGCACTGAAGTGGAACAATGGTGCTTCCATTTATCCAGAAAAGACCCTGTTGCTGCAGCGTGTGTTCCACTTCACCGTCTTCACCCAATGGAGACCATTCTTGTAACCGTGTCTGCTCATGTTTACTCGGTGCTTCCACTTCCTTACATAACCAATCCAATGAGCCAAAATCATTGGAAAGCAGTATCTTACTGCTTGGTCTAAGGTGTTTTGGAAGCATTCTGAAAGGCATGTCACTTGGTCTCCTTCATGTCAGAGAAGCCTTGGTGTATGCGGTACCAAAGCCATTCGTCCTTGCAAATCTCAGGAGCACGGCTGCAAGTGTATATATCTACTTTCAAATGTTTGTCCATGGTAACCCAATGGTAGCACTCTTGTGGTTGTTCTTTGCTGAGAGTTTGGACACCCCGTCCTCCGCCTTTCTGAGGAGTTTTGAAATGGCCAGGTTTCCTCTTGAAACATGCCTCAGTCTCTGTGTGTGTGTGTGTGTGTCGTGGGCAATCTTGCACATGGCATGCAAACGTGCAACAGAAGCACATCAAGATCTGATTGGTTGCCGGCTGGCCTTGCAGTTCGACCGTCGATGTTTCGCAAGAAGACATCGGAGCCGGCCTGCAAAAAGCAGAGGCGAAATCGCTTGAAATTGAGACCATTTATATTTGTATATATATATATATATCCATTCATGACAGTTTTCAATGAAAAAAGACTCAGCTGACCAAGCTGGCACAAGCCCAGGAAAAGCTAAGGATTGCTCCTCGATTAAAACTTGCACCTGCAGTTGCTTTCAAAGTCAGCGGGAGCGAGCGCTCTCGCTTGCAGAGTTTGGACTGTCTTCCTCTGCCAAGATTCTGAGGAACAGGCAACATTGACGTGGCAGGCATGTCCAGCAAGATGCAAGGGTGTCCACAAGTGGGATCCACCCCTGAACAACAGCATTAACTGGGGCCTATGTGATTCACATCAAATGCAATGAGACGATGAGCACAGCAATGCAATGTTTGCCAACAGGTTCTGCAGTTCAGCCAGCCTTAAATTAAGGTCGAAGGTTCTGGGACATGTTCGCACCCGGCTGATGTACGCCTGCTTCTTCTCCGGCCTGGCTGATCCCCACTGCGATGACACACTGCGACACACTGCGTGTTGCCAAAACACGATGGCTCGACTCATGGCCACAACTTCCTCTCTGACAGGAGGCGTCTGCGCTGTCCAGGTGACTGCGGCAAGGCAGAGTCAGACATGCAGAGATCAGCAGAGTCTATTCTGTCAAATTCTGTCTATTCTAGTCTCATGAACAGTGCCAGGTGCTCCAGGGATGACTTTCAGCCAGCGGCTTTAGCGTTTACAAGGCACCTCAGCACAAAGGCAATCCCTCGGAGTTGGCCTGTCAGTCACGGGCCAATGCTTAAGCCATCTCAAGGCCAAAAAGTGGAAATTGCACTTCAAGAACTTCAGGATCATTTTGCTGACAAAAGAAAGACAGGAAAAGATCAGCTCTCAAATAGTCAACGTTCCTATTCACAAGGTTTGTGTTTTGATTGTTCGCATTTCTTGCAGATACGAGTACTGTTCGGGACAATGTAAATTATCATATTGTTTGGTGCATTACTTCAAAGAGTGGCCCCTGTTCTAAAACCAGTCATCCAAATTGGACTCAAACGAGCTTGACAGTTGCCTCTTCTTGCAGCCAAATGCAAGGGAGCCCACTTGTCGCTGTTCATCCTGAGCGTCTGACTCTGCATCAACGGAATTGCTGATGCCAAGTTTGCATGCGCCTTATCCTGTCCTCTGTCAGTGTTCTCATGCTGGGCTGCGCACATGTTGCAGTCAGCTTTGTTCTGCAAAAGAATCTTTCCAATTATTCCAGCACGCTTGCCACCCTGCACAGTCAGCATTCTTCAAGTGTTTCTCGGCAAAGGTGCACTATTGAATACTACAGTATTCTTACAAAATGTTCTAAATGCTTGCCAATGTCAGGCCTTGTCAAAGACTGACATCAGAACGTGCAGGGGACAATTGCCTTAGCAGGTCTGGCATCCGGACAGACACTTTGAAACCAGGACGGTCGGAAACGTGAACTGCAGGGTACTGAAAGCACGCAAGTATCTGGGTTGCGCCTGAGAAATGGCTAGAGATAATTGAACAGCACTGCGTGCTGGCTTACCAAGTTGCGGATTCCATCCCTCCATTTAGCCAAATCCTTCATTCTAACGCACAGTGACAGTCACAGCGTCCTACTTCGACGCCGGCTTGTATAGGCAAGGGTCCATCGGCATCAGTTTGATTCACAAAAGCCTTCCCGCGGATGAGCAGGTTCACCTGAGGCGCAACGGCGGCACGGCGGCACGTGTCCGAAGCGAGTTGCAAGCTGCAGGCGCTCATGAGAGACCAGTCAGACTTCCAGAATGGCTAATGGCTGACCCTGCCAAGACCATCACCATTTGTGGATCGAAGTTCACCGTTGCCACATGCAATGGAGATCCAAAAAGACCACCACCACGATTGACATCAACTCCAGACTGCCAAAGAGCACGGATCGGGCTAAAAGATCCAAAAGAAACAAGCAGTACATGAAGTGAACGAAGTTCAGGAAAGGTCTATAGCATTGCGGTGCTGAAGCTGCTTGAGGCAAAAAAATCACCGCTCGCAACGCCAGTTTGCTGCTGATGCAAATTGGCTGAGTATCCCACCCTGACCAAAGCACTGGCAATGTCTGGGTGCTCCTGTGCCGTAGCGGGACCCGTGGTGTGCGCCCGGAGGCGCGGGGCTGCAGAGGAGGCACAGGTGGGGGGTGCAACTTCAGGAAACCCAGGAGCCCATCCATCAGAAGATGTTGAGCTGTGTTTTCAATTCATAAAATTTGAGAGATCAGAACATGTTCCAAGTTTTGAGAAAAAAAGTCAGCAGGAAATGGACAACTTGAGGATTTTTCTGGGAGTCTAGACGTTCTGGGGCCCGGAAATCTGAGTGGTGCAAAGTGCAATTCAGATGTTTTCAAGCCAAGCAAAAGAAAAAAGGTAGAGAAATTGGTGCACAATGGTCTTTATTGGCTCATCTGTCATGATGTGGGGATACGGGAATCAACTGGTAGTACCGGTTGATTCCGATGTTGTCTGAACGGAGTGACCAAAAGAGCTGACATTGAAGCTATGGTGGTCTTGTACTGCATACCATATTCCATTCGTATCTCACCTATGCACTTGCGCCCCAAGCGCACCTCGCGGACTGCCACCAACAGCGGTGAATAGCCTTCACAGTCCAACGTATCACACCTTTGCCTCGGTTAAACAGTCAAACCCGGTTGAACGGTTGAACAGCTGGATGTCCTTTGAACTTCATGTGGACTCCACCGCTCGGAGAAAGTTCTGAGTGCCGTGCCCAGTTTCCGATAAAGCAAGAGCCACACCCACATGCCCTTCCAGGCATGCCACGTGAAGCCTGGTGCCCAGTGGTAATCAGCATGATGAAAGATGACAATACACGCACTGGCCATGCACTTGCCAAACAAGTTTTGAGAACCGGTTGATTGGGTGCATTGGATTCCAGCTGATTCCTTGGTTTCACACCTGGTTCGACGCTTAGAGTCGATGGCATTTGCATCAAAAGCCTTTTGGGAAAATTCGGAGAGAACCTGTAGCACAAGGCACACGGTAGCACAGTTCGCTCGCACTTCTGCTTTACGATCTACATAATTTCTGAACTAGAAGTGTGTTTGCCATGCATATCGTCGCCATGCTATAAGAAATGTGCACTGAGAATGTACCTGTTTGGCAAGAGAATGTACCGAGAATGTACCTGGTCCCATGGCCTCAATGCAAGTGACTCGACCATCCTTCTTGTCGCGGCAAAGGTCTCGGAGCTTGGTGATGATGCGCTGGCAGGTACACAGTGCTGTCAGTGGCTGTACACTGTACAGCCAAAACATCGCAGTGCATCTTGAAAACACCAGCGGCATCCAGTTGCAACGATGCCTGCCATTCCGAGCCCTTGATGACACGCGGCAGAGGTGGAGTTGTATATCTGGCAGGCACCAAACAAAGAGGCCCCAGAAGAGAAACAAGCATTTACATGTGCCATGTGTGACTTGTTGCTCCTGCCTGAACCACTCAAGGGCCAACTCCTGCAAGTTCTCCATGCTCCTTCCCGGGAACATCCACTTGGTTAACACATTCTGCTCAAAGCTTGAAAGCGATCCTGGACACACTGGACAGTGTGAAAACTCAGGGCCCTGCGCCATGCTGCCAGGAAGGGTGGTGAAGCTGTTGTGGTGCAAATACAACGTTTGTAGCTCTTTGCACCTGGCACCAAAGCAGCACAGTACAACCACACTCAGGGCTGACAGGGATGACGGTGCTGTGCTGCAACGGGTCAAGAGATGTCAAGAGACGATGGTGAATCTTTCATGTTTTTCACGAGAGTGGCACTGCCCCAGCTCCACTGGAATCTCTTCAATGAAGTTGTCACCTGACAACCACAACCCTCAGCCGAAACTTAAGACCAAAAGCAGCATTTTTGCAGATTTGATCCTTCGATTCTATGACTGCATGTGTATGGCAAGTTACTGTTCACAGTGGATCTAGGTGTCCAGCCAACATTCAGATTTTTCAACCCCTTCATAGAGGCCAGCGCCTGCTGTCAAGTGTGCTCTTTGAAAACGCCAACAGCACTTGACTGGACCTCCATGAATTACAACCCTCCATCCCGCCTTTGGCAGTCTTTTCAAGAGGTTCTGGCTCACGGACAGAGACTTGAGGTTCGGCAAAGAGCATACCTCAGCTGTCATCGTGTCATATCTTGTCATAGCGTTCGAAACATCGGAGCTCACCTGCTCTGGCAGATCCCTGAGTCGATTTTGGTCCAGCAGGAGATCCTGGAAAGTCGGAAAGGTTCATATTGGTCCATTCTTCACAATATGATCCATAAATATCCCTAGCTGGCAGGTCCTCCAAGGAGATCATTTGAGAAATTTCAGGCAGCAATTCCTGAGTCAAAAATGCGAGAGTTTGGACTTGCAACATATCCAACAGTTGATATGCCAACAGAATGTGCCGAAATGCCAACATCGTAACGTCATGGGCATGTCATGGCATCCTCCAGTGCGTTCTTTCGCAAGTCCAACACCTTGGCTTGGATGAAATCTGATCCCCATCGTTTCCATATGGAAGCTCTGTTAAAGCTCAAAACACAATTGATTGACAGAACTTGAAGGAACTAAGCCATGAGCTGTGACATGCGCAAAAGCGCCTAGAACCTTCCAGCAAGTCATGTCCAAATGCGTTCAAAATGTCTAAATAGATGCAGTCTGACAAAAGCAACGGCCTCTTTGGGAATCGCTGTGATTTTGTGATCCTTCAGGTCAAGCACCTTCGCTCGAACTTCAATTTTCTGAAACTCGATTGCACGTCTGGAAACGAGTTGGTTGAAGCGGCGCGTGTATATCAGGCTGCTCTGAGCAGTCTGGTTTTTAGCCTGTTCCCACCCTCGCCTTCAGGTTGTGCTGCGTAGCAACTGTCTCCAGTTGTGACAAACTTAACGTTCCAAGCCTTAGCCAGAAAAGCACATTGAGAGCAAGCCTCGTGCTGTGTGGGTCTGGAGGCATATGCTGATATTTGGCTTGGCCAATTTCATCTTTAACGTTCATCTTCCATGAAATGTTTAGAATTTCATGATAGTTCCAGCCCAGTCTGTGTTCTGACAGCTTTCAATATGCTCGGACATCTGTTTTGCCCTCTCCCTATTGATGTTTCCAAGCTTGCTGCTTATTCGTCTGCACCGAAGCAAACATAGCCTGAAAGGCACCCACAAAGCTGAATTCTAGGTAATAAGATGCTGGAGCGAGCAGCATCGTTCATTCTTGACATGATGTTTATTTATTCTGTTCTTTTGTGACACTGCTGCCAAACGCTACCACATGCTGCCTATACTGCAAGCAGTTCAACCTGTGATGATGCACCACGACCACAACCTGTCAGCTGCTTTGACAGCCTTGACCTCCTTCGCATCTGCTGCCATTGAGCCTTAAGTCATCTCCAGTCATTGTATTCCTCTGCAATTGTGTCTTGAAGTGTCCCGCTTTTGCTCAATCATCTTGAACATTTAACATGTGTCAAAAGGAAGCGGGATTTCCATATCCAGAGTTGAAAGCGATGTTGTCATATTGGTCAACAAGCTTCCAGAACTTCCAGACTACCTGCATGTGCATGTGTGTATACGGTATCTGTATACGTGTGTGTGCATGTGTGTCTCAAGGTGGATGAATGGCTGAGCTTCCAACCGTGTCACTTCCACCCCCACAACTTCATCATGTTGCTGGAGAGGTTCCAATATATTGAATTGGGGTATGATTGTTTTGGTCGTTAGATGATCTGTGAATCAACAGTCCGCAAAGATCATCAGGTCATAAAATCATGGTCCATAGAGTCCATAGTGTCATCAACGTGCTTTTGATTGACTGCGTTGGTCACCGTTGGTCTTGATTGTGATGTGTAAAGAGTTCATCATGTTGGGAGGTCCACTGTGTGCGTGTCTTTTGATCCTTCTGTGCAACTTTGAAGCCAGAACCGGTGAGCAATCGAATTTCCAATGTTTGAAAAGGACATCAAGGACTCTCCCTTGAAAGTTGAGAGTCTATTTGGTCACCAACATTGCTCAAACTATTCACAGCGCAGAAGCAGCCATATGATCAGTTCCATCCTATAACATGTACATGTTGTCTCTTTTTTGATTGTGTGCTCTCGCTCCCTGGCTCTAGCCCCTCAAACGGGTGAAAACACAGCAGCCTCTGTCTGGCCTTACCAGCAAGATATCAGAAAATGTCAAGCAGGTAATTAGACGTTAGTTGTACAAGTTGTATCAAGTGTAGGGACACTGAAGGCAACATCAACTGTTGACCGAGGCAGTTGCGGCCAGGAGTGTGCGTCTTTGCGTCAGAATGTCCTGCAGTTACTGCAGGTTCCCAAAATGTTTGCCAGAAAAAGGATTCTGCCATGGGCCATGCATGGTTCCACTCGGCTCCACCTGACCAATCAATGCCAATGGCTCCGCCGTATCACCAAAAATCCTTGACACGCACCAGGCCCGTTGAACGACTTTCCAAATTGCACAAAGGAGCAATGGTCAAACGTCAAACATGGTCAAACCCTGTCGCAGAGACAGCAACTGACGGAAGCTGGCGATGTTCCCCACTGCAACCTGCAGAAGACCGAGCAAAGCTGACAGCTTGCTTCCACATTTGCACCGCTCCCACCTCAACTGGATCTGGAGTCCAATGGCCAGGAGGTTCCCGGCCAGCACCACGGAGCTGGCACGAAGCAGAAAATCAAACATCATCAAGCATGATCAAACAGCACGGAGAAATTCAAAACCTAGAGATTCACATCAAGAAAAGACACCGCCATTGACAACAACGATTTCTGCATGTTCAAGGCAAAACTGCCCAAAGTGCCTCAAAGTTTGCCTGGATTGTGGGCATCAGCAGTGCTGCGCCACTTGTGTCCAGTGATGTGACACCTGCTGCATTTACTGTGCAAATTCTTGGAATCCAATCTCGAAATCAGACAAACGCTTGCAAATTCCGTTCATGGCTGCTTTTCTTTTGACCCTCTTCTTACCAGACTTCAGACGGGCGTTGCCCCCCTTCAGGGAGAAGCTCAGTGTCTTGGCCACAAGAAGTGGTCCAGGGTCACTAAAAATGAGGATCGCAAGGTGCCTCGGCCCCCTTGGCCAGCATCCAATGCCACCTCTCTTATCTTGATATCTTCCCAACCAGCCAGATATACAGTTTTTGGCAAGGGCAGATGAATGCTGTCTGTAATTATGTTGACTCACGACTACCAAACTGTGTTAAACTGCCTGAAAGCAAATTCAAACGGCTCTATGGTGACATTGGAGCTGGTCCAGGTTTGGCGCCATCAGCGGGACATATTCGAATGATTGGAGTCGTAAATTGTTCGGACTTTCGAAGGCATCGGCAGCAACAAAAATAGCCAACCCCGTGAAGCACCGCAGATGCACAGAGCAGGCAAGCCGACCACAAAATACAAAAGAAATTGAAAATTCTTTGACAACAGCTTTGAGAATTCGATTCCAAATCTCCACTTTTCCAAGCATTTCGTGCTGCTTTTACAGCACGTAGTTGCGCTTGAAGACGATGGATTTCAGCTTGTGCCGATCGCAGTTTCGCATCTGTCCGCTGAAGCTTCTGCGCCAAGGCCGCCGGATCGGCGGACGGGGCGGAGGACTCGCGACCTTCTCGGACGGGAGGCGGAGGGATGCGGCCACAGGCTTCCAACAAATCACCTTCTCTCAGCTCCAACGAAGGGTTTGATGCAGAAACCACAGCCTCGCGAGCGTCTAAAGATTGCTTGGCAAAATCAAAGAGCCGTTCACAAAGTCCACCGTTCATCATTTCACGGGCTTGAGGAAGGGTGTTGTTTTCTATTATAGCAGCCACGCGGCTCAAATTGTTGGCAAGTAGAGGTTGTGCCAACTTGAAACCAGAATGTGTTACAATAGAGTTCAATATCTCCGCCAGTTCAAAGGGAGTATAATCACTAAAATCAAAGGTGTAGCCAATACGTCGATAGAGCCCAGAGTTCGCCTGCATGAAAGTATCCATATCATCAGCATAGCCGGCAAAAACCATGATAGGCGCTTTGCCAGGTGGGTCGTTCATAGCAGCCATGAGCTGCTCAATGGCTTCTCGGCCAAAATCACTCTTCCCGCTATCCTGACTCAGTCTGTATGCCTCATCTATAAACAGAACTCCCTGTTTTGCTTGGTCTATGATCTTTTGCGTTTTGGGTCCTGTTTGTCCAACGTATTCGGCGACCAACTTGTCGCGCTGCACCTCGACCAATACATCCGATTTGATGATGCCAATTCGATGCAGCAACTGGGCAATGATTCTTGCGAGGGAAGTCTTCCCCGTGCCCGGATTGCCTTGAAAAATCATGTGGTACTTTCCGACTACCTTGACGTGGTGACCTGTGTCTCTTCGCTTCTGGTCCATGACAATTGAATGATGAAACTGCCGAATCTGTTGCTTCAAAAGCTCCAAACCAATCACTTGATCGAGCTGGTATTCTAGCCACTCACCTGTGCCTCCTGCAAAAACCTCAAGTTCTGCCCAGCTCACAGTGGAGGTATTGTTCAGGTCTATCTCAGAGAATTTTTCCAGCAGAACTGGAAAAACCTGTTGGATCCTCGTCTTGTGCTTGATGAGATCTGCCACCCTGATCTGCCCAGCTGGACCTGCCAGGGATTGAGGTTTTGCTGGTGCATGGCCTTTTTCACGAGGTGTTGTGAGAAATTGAAGACGCCCATAAAACATCATAAAACATGAGATGTTTTGTATCCATAGATGGACTATCTAAGAATTTCTAAGAATATCTAAGAATATAAATCCCAAGAATATCAAAAAGTATCAATCTAAGAATATCTAAGACATCTAGGAAAGTAGAGTTAAGTAAAGGAAATGAAAGGCCTTGACCATGATTCATTGTCAATGGGCCTGCAACTTCATCAAACATCTTCCGTAGTTGCACCATGTCAACCTCACGCTTGCATTCTTCTGCTGTGGACTTCCCCACGCAAAACTCCAGGAAAGCACTACGAGTTACCCTGCCGTCCCTGGCCACAGATTCGTAGTCCCGGATAAAGTCGGGGCATTCCTGTTCCAGAAGTTTGGATTGCTTCAAGACTTCAGGGACGGTTACAAAGCCCTTCTTTCCAATGTCCACCTTTTCCCAGATCCGAAGAGCTTCAGCTCTCGTCTTCTTCCCATCAGGCGGTTTTGGATGGACCTTCTTTGGGCCTCTTCGCATCAGGTCAGAAATACCACAGCATTGCCTTCGGAGGCAGCTTGATCCTTTGAGTCCGGCAAGTCACCCGGCACGCCGGCAGGTCATAGTTTTTCATGCCATTTGGCACGGTCCCGTTTCAGTCAACCAGTGTCACTTTGCACTCACTGCCCTGGCCTCCCTGTTCTTGGAGCATCTTATCCTTGTCAACCTGAGAAACAGTCAAGATGAAAAAGGCGCTCACAAATTTGAACGGGTCGTTTCAAACTTGACAGCTGATATTCCGCAAGCCTCTGCAACATTGAGAAGGACGTCTGCTGCTGCCCAGTTCAGCACCTTGGCTTAGGATTCTAGTTTCTGGATGGATGTTTCAGTTCCTGCAGATTACACGAAACAAAAACCTCAAAAGTCTCAGGAGACTGCAGAAAAGGCAGCACCGCTGTCCAGAACTCCCTTCACACCTTGGACTGTGCACTCAATAGATTTGAATAGGTGATTTGCAAAGCCACTGCAACTAGACCCTCTGAGCAAGTCACAAACATCATTCTCAGGAACGCAAACGTTCACTCCCAGGAGACGAGCCGGAAGTGGAGCTGACAAGCGACAACTGTAAAGTAGGGTCAATCAAGAACAAACATTCGAGAAAATCATAACCACACGTTTTGCCACTGTTGGTAGAAGCTAGTAAAAGCCATGCCAACCATGCCTGTAGTCAAGCAAATCATGTTTTCCATCATGGCGGTTTTTTCTCCATCGTCCGCCTCGCCATGGCACTGTTGCGGAAAAGGTCAAGGATGATGTGAATTACTTTGCAAGG
The DNA here is from genome assembly GCA_003297045.1 of Symbiodinium sp. clade C Y103. Classification (NCBI taxonomy): domain Eukaryota; class Dinophyceae; order Suessiales; family Symbiodiniaceae; genus Cladocopium; species Cladocopium sp. clade C. Next base: position 87,800 of record BGPT01001878.1, read on the forward strand.
GCAGCAAGGGCCTCATATAGACGAACATCTGTTCCCAAGTCAACCTGATTGTTCAGCAAGGATAAAGCCATCGGCCGTCAATCTTCACATTGGCACATGGAGTTGAAGCTGGCATGACATGACTGAGATGTGTTGTTTGCGTTTAAATAAGATCTTTACACTGCGAAACCGAGCCTATCGCGGCAAATTTCTCAAAGAATTCCATGCCTTGTGCTCCGGAAGGCAACTCGATGCGGCCACATTCAGGCATTGAATTTCCAGGCTCTGGGCCAAGCATTCCGTCAATCGTAGTCCCGTTGCCCATCCTAGCAGCGCTGCAATAGTGAAGCCCTTGAAGAAGAAAAACATGCGCAAGTGGAAAAAGTTTGGCCTGCTTTGGAAGAAATCCATCACAAATGGCCTCAAACATCAGGCACGCAGTCCGGCTGGAAATTTTGATTGCACAAAACGGGGCAAAATGATGCCAAACCAATGGCCTTGCCTCAAAGGACCTATCTGGGTTCGCGAGAACAGCACGTTCTCAAGTACCACCTGAGCAGTGCTCAGCCCCCTGGGCCAAGGTTTCACCGCGTGGACTGTGATATTCCCCATGCGTTATAAAACTGCGAAGTTCCTAGCGCCAAAGCACAATCAACCTAACCCGAAATCCAACCTAAGTAAGGCTCGGAAAGTTTTTGGCAAAAGTCTCATGCAGGAACAGCAGAGGAAAAGCGCATAAAGTTTCGCATGCCCCCTTGGACTAAGTCTTTTGCTCAAGTCCATGAGAATTAGCCTTGCATGAGAAGTCTGTGGTGCAGTTTTATTACTTCAGAAAATGCAAAACGTTGAGTGGGAGTCTGCCATGTGGAAAAGTTCACTCTTCCAATGATCACAGCGGGCAAACGGTCCCATGAGTCTGTACCAAGAGCCGTGCAAGTTCAAGCATCATGAGATCAAAGTGACTGCCAAAGATCAAAGTGGAAGGTGGCACTTTTTGAGAAACAAACATTGGCCCAAAAAAATGGCGCCAAAAGCCCCTTCGAGATGCCACGTTCCTCGTGGGAAAGTCTGTCCATGATGGCATTTGGAACGATTAAAGTGCCCCAAACAAGTCAAAATTTGATTCTGGGCCAGAAGTATGTTCAATGAATTGGCCAGAAAGTTGAAGCTTATTGAAAACTGATACGCAGCTGCGGACAAAAATGGAAATTGAAAGTGGCCCAGTGTGACATTGACCTTCGTAAAATGGTCCGTGTAAAATCGATTCCAAAAGTGCTGCCATTCTGCACCAAAGTGAACACAAAGTGAAATGGCATTTTGACGCCAAAGAGCGTAATACCCTCATGTGCAGGAATGGCTCACTGACCAGTCATGGCCCACTGGCCAATCTGAACATTCAGCACCGCAAATGGAAAATGGGCATAACAAATCGATGAATGAAGGCAAAATCCAAATTGGACATTGTCAAGCGCCCATGTCAAGTCCGCAGCACACAGTCGCTTTCTTGCTGAAAATCTGAAAGTAATCGACTCTAGCAGTGCTAGCCAGAAACTTGTCTTTCAAAGCCATTGATCTGCACATTCCATGGTTTGCTTCCAAATTCTGCAAGTGCGGTACCAAATCTCCTATTTTGAACAAAGTTCTGACACTCAACCACTCATTCCAAGTGGACTGTCAACTGTTGGCAACAAAGTTACATCTTGAAACCGCAAAATCGCAGGCAAAGTGCTCACTCAGATCAAAGTGCTCCTTGCAAGTGCTGTCCAAGTACAGGATCCACTGAAACCTCCTCCATAGAAAGCTTGGCCCTTCGAGATGGGGATTGTTCTTTGCAAAGTCACCTCCAGACTTCTTGCCAAGCTGACATGAAACGAAGAAAAGTTCGTACTCGAGGCAGTTCAACAAGTGGAACGCGCATCGTTAAGTCCAGGCGGTGGAGACGTCACAACTGCTCGGACCTGGGCCCCAAAGTGCTAGCCTGAGTCCAAGTGGGGCCCTCATTCCCTTCAGGAAGTTCAGTGACCTCCGCTTGAGGAGTGTTCCAAGCATCATGCCAGGAGCTGTTCCAAATCTGATCTGAACCCCGAGCGGCTCCACCAAACTTGATCGACAAAGTCGTCAACTGAGCCGGCATACTGATCATCCAAGTCACCTTCCTCCCAAGTGCCTTCATTCCAAGTCTCCTCACCAAGACCTAGTCTAAGCTTGGGGGCTTCTCCGCAAGCGCCTTCACTCTGCGGACACCTGTCAGAAAAGCGCCCTGGCTTTCCACAAGTCCAACAAACTAAAGTCTGCTTGCCGTTTCCACCTCGGCTCGACACAGAAGTACTCGAACTTCTATTATACCTGAACCTAAGTTCCCTTTGCCTAGAACGGGAGTTCCTGCACGTTTTTGTTGTCCAAAAGCGCAAAAGCGCTTCCAAAACCTTTACCTTTTGCCCTTGGTGTGATCAAGTTCCAGCGGGGATTCTTACCTTTGCCCTTCCTGAATCCTTTTACCATGGCAAGTCTGGCAAGTGAGGTGCTTGAAAGTGCGTGCCTTTGCCTCTGCCTAAGTAGCAATTGTAAATTGGTGCTAGTCCTTGTGCTGATGATACGGTGTGAACGGAAGTACTCAAAGCTTATTGCGCACCGTATTTTGTCAACGTACGTGCATTCAGGCGCAAGTGCTCCTGTAAAGCTCCTGTGGTCTTGTTCAGCAAAGTGGCAACAAGTACGCTATCGGGAAGGTTCGTTCCAAACTGAGTTTCATACTTTGTCTTGACTGTCTCCCACGTATTAAAGTCTTGATCAAACCTTGCTGGGCTAAACCTAGAGTCCAACAGCTGAGTGAGAAGCAACACATGACCTGCTGCGGTAGGAAGTGAAACATGTTCTTTCGTCCTACGCCAAGTCTCACACACATTGGCTCTCTCTATTTGCCTTGGAATCAACCTCGCGGAACCAGTGGTCACGTTTGCTAACAAGCTAACAAGTAGCGCAGCGTCGTGCAATGTTGACAGCTTGCGAAATCGCTGGGTGATCAACATCACTGGTGTCCAAGTTGATCGTGAGGTCTGAATCTGAAAGTGGCCAATCAAGTCCTTCCACGCTGTCTGTCAAGGTCTTCACTGTCAAACATGCTGACGCAAGTCTTAAAGTTCCAGCTCCATTCTTCCCACACTTTAGGATTGCCACCATACTTGTCAGGAAGTGGCAACCTAAGTTTGCTAGCAAAGTCGAAGTTCTCTGCTGCTGTCATCTCAAAGTCTTGAAGTCAAAGCGCGTATGCTCCCTAGATCGGGAGCCCCGCTACCGTGCGAAATTCCCACAGTACCAGAGTACTATCAACCTAACCCCAAGTCCAACCGAAGTAAGACTCGGAAAGTTCGTTTGTCACCTTGCCCTTGAGCCAAGTGTCTGGCCAAAGTCTCATGCAGAACAGCGGAGGAAAAGCACGTAAAGTTTCGCAAATCCCCTATAATATACTATGAGAAGAAATAATCAAACAACCGGGGTCTTGAACACTGCTCACCTGACAGTGGCTCTTGGCATGATCAAATTTGCAGGGTTTGCTGGGAAATACACAAAAATGACATCCGGCCTTTGGAGTTTTCAGAGGTTTTGCAGCAACAAACCTGACAGAAAATGAGTTGGAATGAAGGAGTCTTTCTGTTGAAGAGGAAACCAAGCCAGGCCAAACCATTCCCCTGCATTGGCCACCCTTCAAAGCCTCTCTTCTTCCAGCAGTCCAAGTTGTTGAGCCTTGTCTGGCATGAGTAGAGACCTCGACCAAAGAACTAGCAACTTGCTTCTACTCGTACTGTTCCCACATGCTGCACCTGCGTATCCGTCAGCTCCGAATTCAGGCTTTGGCGTTGTCAAGCCCGTATCCAGCATGAAGTTTAGCTTGGTGGGATCTCCCTGACATGCTTTGGCTACGTGGGAACCATGCACCATGTTTGCATCGTGCCGCAGCATACAGTTTTGTAGATGGTCGTTTTTAGAACATGGTTTTGTTACGGCAAAGTAAATCCTTCAAGGCCAGAATTATCACCTGTTGTGAACCCAACAAAGTGTATCTCGCCTCTCCCTTCTTGCTGATTCCTCTGGCAACGAGATCCACTGTGTCGTAGCCTTTCCCAAAGAAGTCCTGGTCGCTCAACAGTTCTGGTTTGCAGTTCTGGGCACTGCCACGCCAGCACTTTGACGCTCAACATCACGGGGGCCGCCTTTTTTCCCAGCTGGTTGCCAATCAAAAGATCAAGCAGTTTGAGTTTAAAATGCTCAAACTCTGTAGGCATTCTGTTTGTGGGAAGAGGACCTCTCTCGGGAGAAGCAGCCGACAGCCCTTTAGGATCCATTAGATCACTTCACATGGACATCTGTAAAGCTGCGCTCTGGGCTTCTCCCGGCCAATGCTATTGCAGCTATGTACATCTCCAGCTGCCACCGCGAGCTGGAAGTGTTGTCATTGCTACGATTTTGAAACTGACAGTCCTCAAGAAACTGATTGCAAACCCTCGTGAGGCATGTCCTGCACCATCCGCGACGAAAAAGGTAGGTGTTCAGAGAAGCTTGGGAATGCCAAGTCACTGCGGAAGGGGATAGCTTGAACAACAAGACTGGCCGAAAATGATTCTACTCCTTTTTACCTTGGACTGCCATTTCATGGCAAGCAAACCATGCAACACTATACGTACAACACCACGGACCTGTGTATATATGTTAGTACTGATAGGTACGTGTAAAGTGTAAACCCATATGTTTGTACCTATATATACACATATATACACCACGACTTGTGCATTCATCGCAAAACACACATGCACCCGTCTGCAACGTATTTCAGCTCAAATCCGCTGAGTGCCTGAACCAGGCTGGACAGCATTCGCAGTCGCCTGAACTGCAAAACGTGCGACAACTGGGACAATTGGTTTGAAACAAAAGCTGCCCCTGCACCAAGGGGCTGAGCATTTGTCAGGCCCATCAAAGGTGAGCATGACAATCTTGTTGTTGCATATGGTTGCTTGAGAAACTAGAAATCAGCTATATTTCGAACATATGGAACATACTAGTATGTATTCAATTTTGTGAATCGCATGTAGCTTTAGAAATCAGATATGGTACGGTACATGTTTGAACCGAACAGCCCCACCTTCCCTTCGCATCAAGGGCCGATTGGAGTTGCCCCAAATCCTGGCGAAGAAATCTGATCTGATAGAAATTGTGACACAATGTCAGACAGCTGGATGAATTTTATATATACAGTATATACATATCATATGGGGGTTTCCTAAAATGGGGGTACCCAAAAATGGATGGTTTATAATGGAAAATCCTATCAAAATGGATGATTTGGGGGTACCCCTATTTTAGGAATATAATAACAATATTATAGGATTTAACTGGATCATTCTGGCAGCTGACCTGGCCACCGACGACGTGTGGATTTGACTGAAGCCTGGTCTCAAAAATGTCGGTCTCAAAACTGCTGCAGTTTTGGTTTCAAAGCTACAGGCCGAGCCAAATGACTCAGTTCCCGGCTGCGAAATCCGCATGCGCAATTCCTGGCGCAGTGGGCTGTGGAGCCCTAGTTTCGGACGTGAGTTGATACGATTGCCATCGATTGCCCTTGACTTGAAGTCTCAACTTGCTCTGCTCCTTCGCTTGCATCTCGCAGTCAGACAAAGCATTCGAAATCTCTCCAGCTGTCGTCCTGGCTGGAGGGTAAGTTCTCAACTGGCGAATGTGGAAAAACAAGGCCAAAAAATGCCAAAAAAAACGAAAAACATCAAACGTGTTTGACTCTCAGAGGTCATAGAACGTCTCCTGAGTGGACAAGTGCAGTCACCTCTGCGGATACAAAGTTCCTGTCCGCTGTGCTTCTGCGAGGAATTCCCCAGACTCATCCGGAAGTGTGTCAAGATCTCATAGTTGCAAAATATATAGGAGGAATGATGAAAACTAAGCAGTGATCCAAAGCGAACCTTCGACGGGTCCAAGGCCAAAGTTTTCCCGTATTGTGATATCTTCGCAGGACGCAATGCCCTTCCATTGAGATGGATGCACATGCTATCCACTACAGCCCTACTATGTAAGGGTGTGTTTGTGTGCGATTGTGCTATGCTTTCCGATTCTTGGTTAAGGTCACAAATTGCGGCTGCAGTGCAAGAAACTCCGCAAGGTCCGACAAAGACATCCCAAAACAGACCTCGTCCAACTTCCGAACTTCAACCTTGAGACTACTTAGCGATTGGCTGGGGTCTTGCTTGGAACCAGGACAGAAAAAACGTCAACATGGTTTGCTGGGAAATAACATAAACTTCAAGAACAGCAACAAGATTAGCTACAAAGCAGCAGGAGCCCAATGCAGGAGCCCAATGATTACTCGAGAGGAATCTGTCCGTGTCAAACACGATCGAGAAATGAAATGGACAAATTTCGAGCCATCAGTATGTGTCAAAAAAAGAACGCAACAAGCGCCGATCATTCATGCGGCCTCCATTTCGTCCTTTCTTTTTCTGTTTGCAGAGACTTGAACCTCAGCAAAGTCAACTCAGGTGATTTCAAAAGCTTAAAGGCAAAGTTGTCGGTCAAGTCCAAACATGTCCAAACAAACTACAAGCAGCTAGTACAGCAGAAGTTCGCACCTGGAGTCTCATCTTCTCGGAAATCCACTCTTCTTCCGGTGCCTGGCAATCAACACTGCACCTACGTGCCTTTGGCAGCAAACCTCAGATTTGTTCTTGCGGGAATTGATCTGCTTTTGGCCACTGTAGAACACCCGTATGTAGTATGAAATCCTCTGAAGTCACAATGAAGTTGCATAATTTCTGAACTGACTGGCAAGGTCAGTACGAAAGAAAAAGCTCCCCAGTGTGTCTCATGCACTACGACTACTGGAATTACCGGGCAACAATGAATCTTTAAGGAATCCCCGGCAGTCTCAGAATGACCCCCCACACTTCTCCCCACCTGCCTTGTCATGACACACTGCAGCTCTCATGTCCGCTACAACCAGGCCTCGGATGGCCAAGGATCGAGTCACACGTAGGAATTGCAAGGACGTGGAATATAAAACGAGTACATATTTTGTAAATTTTCGTTACTTACTTTCTGACTCACTGACTTTCTACCTCTTGATGGAAATGTTTCCCTGTTGCACACTCACCCATTCAGTAGAGGCGCCTGATGTGTGTAGCTTTTCTTGTAAGTCTTTCGCGAGGGCATTCGCTTCCTGTAGGCGCTCAATCTCTAAAGTCGCCGTCTTCACACTCTGCTCTCTCTTTTGGAGTTCCGTGTTTTCCTTCTCTGCAATGTCTCTTTGCGAGGCCTTTTGTTTCAATGCTGTGTCGCAAGCCTCAATCATTTCCTCCACTCTCAGCTCCTTTTGAAGACTCAGAGCTTGCATGGACTCGACTGATGCTTCCAACTTTGCGACTTTCTCTTGACTTGCCGAAAGCTGATGCTTAAGGTCTGCGGCTAAACTCTCTTGAAGAGTCATACCTTGCAATACATCAGCTGTAGCACATGCCTCGTTCCGTGCAAGGGCTTCCTCTTGCCCACGGAGTTTCTGCGAAAGCTTTGCCTCCTCTTTCTGATGAGTCTCCAAGACATGACACATTTGAGACTTCAAACTCTCCGCAGCACCACGCTGCTTTGCCTTCAATTGACTAATGCGGGCTACAAGATCATTCCTAGTACCTTCTGTCAACCTTAGTTGGCTCTGGTATTCTTCAACCGCCTTTTTGCGCTCTTCTGCACGATTCAAGTCCATCTCCTGATGTTCCAAATCGTTGGTGTTCTTCTCCAGCTTTGATTTCAAGGCATCTTTCTGTAGTGAAATCTCTTCAAACTCAGCCAGATACTTCGAGCGCAAGAGTTTCTCTTCTTCGTGCGCACATTTGGTGCATTGCTCGGAGAGCTGTTCGTTTTTCTCCGCCAACAAACTGCGGAGATCCGCAGCCGCTTCTTCGAGGCGGCGGCGCTCCAAGTGAAAAACATCCGCAGACGGTGGAAGCGCTGCCATCGCTGACGTCCGACCGTCCGACCGTCCGATGTTCGACCGTCCGACGTCCGACCGTCCGACGTCCTCCACGGTGGACTCTTCGAAGCGAAGTTTGAGCACAGAAAATTGGAAAAAGGAATCGGACAGGTGCTTCCACATGTGGATGCAAGACGATTCGCTTGCAACTGACAAGAAATGCAAGAAGGGCAAGGGAAACTGATTTTCAAGAAATCACAACGTTCGGACGGAAGATCCTGTGGAAGCTGTAACAGTCTGCGACCCTCCTGCAAAAGAATGTGATTTGGCTCCAGAATCATTGTCATGAGGAATAAAAATCTCCAAATGCGACTCTGCCGGGTGCATCTTTTGGACGCTGGAACTTTGTATATGCATGTATATGCAAATATACCGTATGTGCTGTGCATTATATGTGTACATATTTTATGAAAACCCACTCCTCTGCTAAAGGCCGGGGCTTCCTGGATGAGGTGAGCGCCTCAAGGCCAACAAGTGCATGCTTTCCAGCATCGGCGGGCAGCGTTTTTACAAGCGCTAAGCCAGTGAATGACGTGCTTAGAAGAACAAAGACGAACACCAACAAAGATAACAAGGCAATCAACGAAGCAATCGCAGCTTCGAGATGCAAATGCAAAACAGAGGAGACTGGAGGAGATTGGTGGCTGTAATAGACTGCTACAAATAAAGAGGTTGCGTGGTTTTGCGTAACTGGAAAAACTACTGCAACCGGACATGGGACTGAGCTGTAGAATATGTAGACCAAACAGATCTTTTTGGTGCCCAAGAGCGAAAGGAACAACTGCTCTAAAACCTTATATATACAAGCATCCACAACTACACAAGACATATAGATCATAGCTGACACATGATGCTGACCTAATGCGGAGACAAGTTGCAAAAGCTGAGGTAAAAACAAAATTCCAAGCGTCGAGTCCGCCATGTCCGCCTTGACATCGGAGCTGCCACATACAGTGCCCAGCAAGGCAACAAGGACTTGAGTGCGTGGCCAAGGAGGACGGCCTTGGGCATGCAGTTCCTTCAGCTTCAACTATGATTAGTATGAATTTGTATTGATTGGTGATTCTAAAATCCGAGTGTGATGAAACATGATGAAATACAACTAAGATGAAGAACTGAGATGAAGTGCTCGTGCTAGATCTTCCCTCTGAGCCCCGCGACTGTCACCAGGCAGGCTGCTCGAGAGTGACAGCCTTGAAGTCCGACAAAGAGACACTTTTCTTGCCGGGATTTTTACTGAAACAAACGCTTCTGTCATGTGTTCTGTACTGCAATTCCAGGGGCTGCAAACCATCTTGAGTGAGAGTTAAATGCAGCACTGCTGGCTATCAGGATAGTCCTGTGAAAAGGTCAGCTTCCTACTTGCCCATACCCAGGAGCCACAACAACGAATGCGCACATCTTCGCATGCAATCTATACAGTATGCAAAAATTGAGTGCAGTTCCTTTCATTGGAGCATTGCATATTGCATGCCGATTGCGGCTCGAAGCAGCCACCAATTTCTAACTAAAGCTTCAACAGATCTGTGTGTCCAGGGCAATCTCTGGCGTACGGGCTTAGAGAACTTCCATCAACTTTTTAGCTAAGCAAAATTGTACGCCAAGGCGGCGATATGTTTGCTCTGCCGATGTTCCTTCCATTGGCTGAGATATTACACTGCTCTTCTTTGTAAGCTGTGCTTGAGAATCGTTGAAGAAGTCAACCTTCCATCAACACCATGTTGCTTTTGCACGGTACGTACAGCAAAATGGAGTGCAGCATGTCAGACAGTCGGACTCTTTCTCCAACATCCAGAGACGACTCTGAAACTGCTCCAATCAGGTCACTTCTGGAACTTTCCCCAACATGATCTGACATCGAGGTACCATCTGCAAAGCACCACGCTATTTACACTTGAGAAAGCTTACTCGGTCTTCTCCATTCTTGAGATGTTGACAACAGCCAGTTCTGCTTCTGCGGAAACAGGCAGGAAAAGCTACATTATGATGTACTTGTCATCAGAAAAGAACTTTCTTGCTTCCATCGAAAAAGTTGAAGATGTTGAAGAATGAAGGTCCGTCAATAAATCATGTACATGCTGCATCTGGTCATGACGCAGACTGCGGAAGAGCTCAAATTCAATGCAAGTGCCCACTTTTCAGACACATCCTCAGGTGAAATCTCCTCCAAGAAATCTGGGTGGCCTTGGCACCGCCCATTGTACTCCCTGGCTCCCTTCAACATGCTGCGACCACCCACCATCTTCCGTGCACTGAGAGTAGTGCTGCCGGCAAAAGACTCCTCCTGCACAGTTTCAACGTGGCAAACCCAGAGATTGGCACCGTAACCGCAAGTTCCAAGTAATGTTGACAACACCCTACCTTACCAAAACCAACCCGAAGTAAGAAAAGCAAACAAACACACGCAAACACAACATTCTTTGCTCGTAGCAAGACTGCAAACAATCCCAAGAAATACGAAGAAATGATTTGAGAGTTGTCAAGCAAGTTCTGAGGACCGTTCCATTTCCATTGGACGTTTCCTCCTTGAAAGATAGAAAACTTCATGACTTGGTCTCAAGGGTACGGTAACTTTGGATCTTGCTGAGGCTGCTACACCAGCTCTATGAGACTTTCTCAAGGCCTCACAGCTGACGCATTTGGCTGATAGCTCGCTGGGAACCAAAAATACGTCAGCTCTGCCTCAAGCCAAAAGAAGAGCGCGCCAAACATGTCCAAGCCATCCTAGCACTGAAACAGTCCCAAAAAGTAAATATCTGGAAACGGTTTCTACTGAAAGAAAGTTGCAGACTTGACATCCTTGCAAAGTGTTGCAAAAGTTGCAAAGTCTCCTGTCTCTGTTCATCAACTGCCAACTTGGCAGCATTCTCAATTGCAATATGAGCCGGTGCTCCAGGTGTGATAGGTGGCAGGCGCACCAATTCGGCTGGTAGCATCGAATAGTTTTCGCCGGTGCCATTGTCCCTCATCTCACTTTCTTCAAACTCTTGCACCTCCTTAAGCAGCTTGGTAGCAGTCGGCGGTGCCCCGAGAATGTGAGTCAACACCCAATCGTTTGGCTCAGATTTCTTTGTTTCAGCGTTCGCGCCCTCTGCGTGCCAGGAGATGGGTAATCTCTCCTCCAACGCACCCTCAACTCCACCATTCCTGTCGTCGCTTGGCATCGAGGGCGCTTCGCCCGGAGGGCCATCTGCGTGCCACTCCAAAGTCTCTGTCATCTCCAATGACACTGCGTTTGCTGCATTTGACCCTGTGCTCTTTCCATTGCATCTTGGGTCGCTCGCAAAGTCTTGAAGTGGAATTCCATGGGATGGATGTGAGGGTATGCTTCGTGGAGAAGAAGAACGGCTGGCTCGCGTACTGCAGATAGGAGGAGAATAAAAATCGTGAAAATAATCGGCTGGCCGGCAATCATCGGGACCCCCATCATCTGGAAACCAGAGCAGTTGGTGATTGAGCAGGAAAGACAGCACCGATTTATCCAGCTTCTCATTAAATGTCTGGTTGTCCACAGAACGGAAGCCAGGATATGCCTGCCTTCCATCAAGCGAAATCAAAGAATCACCGCAGAGCGCTGGATCCAAGCAGCCATATACACACCAGTCTCCCAGAGCCGGAGTTGAATGCTGCAGCAATCGCATTGTTCTGGCAATTTCAGGTGCAGCATCCGACAGACACCAAAGTAGCAAAGGATTGGCCAAAACACCCAGCAGTTCTTCTGCAAGAGCTTGAATGCGATGCAACAAGAAGTCGCATAGTAGCTCCTGTTTAGGGGCCGGCAGGACATCAAAAAATTGCCTCGCAGATCTGCGGGTTGACTGTCAAGACAATGACTCCATATAATAGAGGAAACATGAGGAAACACCATTCATATTCTATATAAAAATATCTACCTGCATACAGTATCATGCAGTTACATATGATAATAGCATATACACACGTTTACATATTTATATACATATATATATATATACTATATACATGCACGTATATGTTGTCATTCTGTAGGGAACCAGGATCTTTATCACAAGTGCTAGAGATCTGTTCGGTGGTTCAAAATTAGAAAATCGTGAGCCCCAATGAGACGGCCTTACCAGGTGTCCGGCTTGTGTATATAATGGAAAAACAAAAGGAAACTATTCGAGACACTGACCTCCCTTAGGCTTGGGCCTCCGTTTTTTGCGTCTAGTAGAGCTTCCTTCACCCCTTTGCAACTTAGAATTTCTATGAAGGGTTGAGAAAACGTGAGTCTGGGATTCAAGACATGAAATGTTCAAAAGCAAAATAAGTTTGGAACTCTTACTGAGCACAAGTGAGAGTGCCCCACAAGCAGTAATTGGGCACATGATGTACATATAGTATACAGGATACATGTATGTATAGATATACATAGATAATTATACATACATAGATATAAAACGATGTGGATATTTTGGGGAAACAGTTCCCAAACAATCCCAATTTCCGGTACTGCTTGACCAAAGACTAAAGTCCGTTGGACAAACTTTGAATACAAGAGTTCACACTCAGTGAAGTCCTGGCGTACACGGCGAAAGTGCTTGCAAAGAGTTGCACCTAAAATGGGCACAAGACATACAAGACATATTGCCGAGCTTCTCTGCAGCATTTCTCTTTGCTAAACTATTTTTGCACACTTGAATCAGGCTCTGACGCCGAAGACCACTGCATGCTCCTGACCAAAGATGGGAAAAGTTACAGAAGACTCAGTAGACGAAATGATGATTCCTTGTGTCCTTATCATTCAGAAAGCTGGATGTAAGGGGAGTGCAACACTCATACCACACTGCCAGGTATTACTGTCCAGCATTCCTTCTCTTTGGGAAGTAAAGCCGTCCTTGATATGGCAAAGGCGTACAAACAACACCGAGAAGCTCCCATCATGTCATCGTATCTGGCCTTTTGTCACCTGACGTTTGCCCTTGTCGGAAAAGACCAAAATTCTTGTGATCCTTGAAGGATTAAATTGTTGCTCATGGTTCTTATCTAGACTCTTCACCGACCTCGTGCCCTGGATCCTGCCAAAGATGTGATCTTGGCTGGAGAGCGCCAGCTTCCAGGCAAATAATGCGTGCCTCAGAATTCCATGCTCCATAAAGTCAATTGGTCTGCACAAGTACAAAATGTACAAAGCCGTGTGCTTCATTTAAAAAGTTCAAACTCAGGATAAGGCAGGACACCATTTTCATCAATGCTACATACATCCGGAGCCTTAAGTTTCTGAAGGGCACTGAGACACTCTCCAGCAGAGACAAGTTGAAGAGTCCAAGACTCCCAAATAAAGGCCCGCACGGAGTGCTAAGCGCATGCAAACAAGCTTCAGAGCCAGATCCTTTGCCTGAATCTGGCCAAATGTGACTTGCTCAGCCAAACTGCTCACAAAAATTCCCAAAAAGCATCAAAAAGCAATAGAGCTGGCCTTCAGAGTCTCCTGTGATCCGGTGAACATTTGGGAATCACGGCCACGCAGCTATGCTTAAACAATCTTAAACAGAAACGGTCCTAAAAACAAATCATGAGCGTGCCATCCACAACTCCTGAGTCTTCCTCACCGGCACTGTCCACAACTGCAAATATGAAACCTTGGGCCACAACTACAATAAATTACAGGGAAAAAAGCGCATGTCTCCAAAAAAAATTGACACCTTGACGCATAAAGCTGAGAAAGCCACCAAAAAAAGCAAGGTACCACAGCAGGTTCTTCTCCTGAACAACTCAAGACTACAGAAGATTACGCTGTGATGTTGGGACGACTGATATGCAATCCTTTGAGTGGACAGCTTGCTGAAACCCAAAGCAAGCCCCAATAAACTCTGGTGTCCATTGACTCCCCACTTGGCAAATGGTTGGTCTGGGAAGCCACCATTTCAATCTTGGGGTGCCAGGTTGATGCCTGCCTGAACTTTGACGAAGAGAAGTGGAGTATCCTCACAGCCAGATGAAGCCAAGACTTTTGCAGGAAATTCGTGAGACACGACGTGAGATATCGTGAGATACGACACGGACACGACATGACACGACGTTTCTGAAGGCCAAGAATCATCCCATAAGGCCACGAGAAGCAGTGCCGCCAGGATGGATCCTGCAGTGAATCAACATGAACCAACAATCTCACAATGTCTCACAATGGCCATTGAATCGGCCATTGTTTACCGCGCCGCAATTTGCCTACAATGGCATACATATCCTGCTCTGACAGAACGAGGTTTCTTCAACAAGTAAACTTCGCGAGCTATAGCACTTCACTTGGAAGACTTCAAGGGCAAAACTGGGACCCATCCCAAGAAAGCAAAAGACAAGAGGTTCCAAGCACGTCCTGAGATGAATTTGGCACACCGAAGCAAAGACTTGAGCACAGGCGAAGTAGGTTTAGTCGCATGGATGTATGCCTCGAGCAGTGCAAGTAGCATCGAGTAACACTGGGCATCAAGGCGTCAAGGGCATCAACCCTAAAAGCCCAGAACCAAGTGGTATATTAATATATATATATATGTATATATATATATTAATATATATATATATGTATATATATTAATATATATATATATATATTTATTAATATATATATATATATATTTATATATTATATATATATATATTGATATATATATATATACTAATATATATTTATATATATTAATATATATTAATATATATTAATATATATATATATATATATCAATATATTTATATATATATATGTTAATATATATATATATCAATATATACTAATAAATATATATATATATTAATAAATATATATACTAATAAATATATATATATATTAATAAATATATATTAATAAATATATATATATATATTAATAAATATAAATATATATTAATAAATATATATATATATATTAGTTTATATATATTAGTACCGTATATCGCTGACATCAAGACAGTCACCAAAGATCCGTCCTCTGCAGCTCCCTGCGCTGTACACATTCTGGCCTGGCTTCGGGCGCTGAGCGTAGACGATTTGAGGAAGAGGCAACACCGTTCTTGGAACATGTTCTCAGGACTTGACATCTACCTGGTGGGGCAACTCATTGTATTCGCGAAATGTCCAGTAGGCCTGAAATCAAAAGCAAGCTCTCTACCTGGTTCAGATTGTAAATGCCGATCTTTTTCGACTTGACCTGTATGATTCTAATACCTCAGTCTCCCACATAGTCGGACCACTGCTTCCTGAATGGCGATGTCCGCTGTGAACGAAACTCTTGGGCATGACCTTTCGCCAGGAGTGTCAAACAAGTTGTGATCTGTTCTGTTCTTTCTTGTTACCTTAGACACAACGAATGTATGAGGATAACATGACTCCTCATTAAGCCAGCGGCGCATGAAGAAGTAGACTCCAACAAACATTGAGACGGGAAGCAGCAGGACTAAATTGATCCTTGGCAAATCCGTGGATGCAATTGCTGAAGAGGAAAAGCAACACAAGCAACATAAGCACCACCGGAAGATGTAAATGAAGCACTGTAGTTTTACAACAGAAAAAGACAAAAACTTGCATGTGATAGTGGTTGCAGCTGTGGAATTTTGGGCCTTCTCTGGCAAACCATTTTCGTGAGTCTCTGACAGCGCAAGAAATCTGAACTTGCGTGCAAGAACCTGCGGTGCTTCAGCGCCAGCTGCACACATCAACACACACCATGTGCACAGATTGGTTGTGGCAGTAGTTTCTGACATCTTCTGACTTGCAAATCAAGCACTTGCAAAAGCCCTCTGCTCCCAGCAGGCACTCACATTATTTTGTATCAGGTGGCTTTCAAATCCTATCTTTGGAAGGGTTGCACTAGCATCACGGACCTGCGCGATTAATGCTCATAGGAAAGATTCAACTCTCCTTTCTGTAGAGCTCTACACTGTTCTAGACTCCTCTCAGTTGTAACTTCACTCGTCATCCGCAGCTGCGGCAACATCCGCAGTCAAGGTGTTCATGGCATCATCTGCCTCTGGGCGCATCATCTCGACACCAGCGTCATCACCGCCATCACCATGGAGCTCCATCAACTTGGTAATGTCAAATTTGGGTTTCTTCAAAATCTTCACCTTCCGGATCAAACCTGGTGGCTGGGTCACCCTTCATAAAATTGTCGATGGGGATCATCATCCCGGGGATGGCAAAATATGGTAAAATAGTAGAAATATTCTAGAAATTGTGTAGAAATACAAAAAAAACAACTGAAAGCACCAACCAGAAACAATCCTTCAGAGGGAAGATCCCCTGTGTTTGCTTCTCGATCTCTTTGCCGATCGACTCAGGGATCAGCTTCTTCACAAGCTCTCGGAGCTGCACCTGGTTCGCAGACTTGAGAAATCATCAGTAGAAACAGACCATTTAACAAAAAAAGAATGAGAAGCAACAACAACACCAGATTGATCTAGTTTTTCACAAAACTGTTACAAAAACATTGTTTGTTTTCCTGACATCTGCAGTGGAAGCACCTTGCTCGCTTCTGCAGTCATAATCTCCACCATCTTTTTGCGAATCTTGCGAATCTGAGCTGACTGAGCATAGCAATTGGCTCTCACTTGGTCTGGACGGCGCTTGGTGAAGGCAATGCAAAAGAGGCGGACCACGTAGCCGTCAGTTGTCTTGACATCAACGTGTGCCTCAATCAATGTCTGCCACTTCTTGATGAGGGAGCAAATCTTGTCACGGGTCAAAGTCATGCCATGGAAGTCAGTGAGGCAGCTGCGACCCTGGACCTCTTCGATGCAAAGCCTAATCTTCTTGGAGGCCTGATCCTCATCATTGTTCAGGTCCGCAAGATTCACCTAGCAGAACTATAACTAGCACAGTGCAGAGACTCGCATCAAGCATGAACTACTTTTCACAGAAAACCCCACTCGTGGTTTGATCATAGTCCACAAAGATTCATTGAAAAAAACATCTCCAACAGGCTTCGAACATCTTCGAACACTATAGCCGAACAGTATGAGCACACCGCGCCTCCAACACGCGGCCTTTCAGCTCCTCCGTGGCAATCTTGGTCCCTTGAGTTCGAGACACCAAGGTCTTACCGCAGTTTCTGACGCTGAACATGCTGGGGGCCTTGATGTCATACCACTCCTTCCGAAGGAAAGGATCGCCTGCCTTCTTCTTACCGCCCTTTTTCCCACCCTTGGTGAGTCGCTTGTTCTTTCCAACCGCCATGGCGAAGGACTTGGATCAAGGATTTACCACCTATACCGTCTGAGAACCAAAATGCCAAAACCGGGAGGGGCAGCTTAGCCCAGGAATGCCAAGCCTTGACGACTCCAAATCGTCCAAACCCGAATCTGCTGGTGGTTGGATATATACTTAAGAAATCTTAAGAAAACCATAGAAAATGACGTGGAGCTTCCAATCCCTTCTCTCACTTCCGCAATGATCATCTAGAAAACATCGAACACTTGGACAACTTTGATAACTTGGACAACAAGTAGAATCAAGTAGAAGGTGCAGTCGAAGGCCTCGGGTCTGTCGAGAAATTCCTGCCGCAGTCTGCCACGATGATCCAAGGCTTCTGCCTGGTGCAGGTCTCATGGCACCGACGTGGTGTCCGCGGCCCAGGTCCAAAGCTGCGAAAGCTGCGGCCCCGACTCCAACAGGTGGGAAGATCGCCAGCAAAATGTTCCAGAGAGGCGCCTTGGTGTACACCTTGGTGGCGATATGCAAAGCACATCAAAGATCATCAGGGTACAAAGCGTTAAACAAATTCCAGCTGAAGAATGAAGAATGTGAAAATGAAAATCAGAGTCAATATCCTGCCAGCCAAATCTATGCACGTCCTTAAGCTACAGACAAGCCGACGGGGAATCCAACCGGGCAAATTCTTCGTGAATGCCTGAGATACTGCTGCGAGAGTTCCATAACAATAAGGAGTTGGAGAGCCCAAATTTCTCGCTTGACATTGCTACTGACCCTGAGAAGCACGCATCATGGTCCGTAAGCCCAATGATAAAGTTGTCCTGACCGGGAATGCGATCAGGTGGCTTGATCTCTTGGGACTTACAAAGCTGGTGAAGGATCTCCTGTCGCATGATGATATTGGTGATTTCCAACGCCGTAAGCTCCTCTTGCACAATGCAGAGACGAGCCTCCTGCGATCCGAAAAGATTAGAGAAATCATTCATCCGCTGGGAGTCTGAGTCATATCTTGCTTATACATCCACGGTTTGAAGCCCACCCATGCCTCTTGCCTTTTGACATTGCACCAGTCTGGACACTACTTCGGACCATAGCATTGTCTCCAAACTCTCGTCGGAGACAATACCCAGCTGCTCCTCCACACAGCTTCACTTGATGCAGACGAGCAAAGACAGAATGAATCGAACCATACCAGTCGAGACCCATACCACAGATCAACTTACTGTCTATATAACTGTATACATGTATAATTTATGTATATATGTCAAGCGGTTTGGAGATCCGGATAGATATACATATACACTAATTACACTATATAGTTATATACATACATACATCTGTCTGGACTCCTGACTCACAAATCATGCACTCCTTGTAGAAACTTCTCATCTGACACGCTTGCATGCAGACTGAAACCATCTGGTATACCTCATTGTGAAAAAAAAATACTTTTGCGCATACATGTAAAACAAAAATTTGAAGCTGTGAAGATCAGATAGCCGTCACGGCACACTGTTTGACAATCTTGGGTTCCTTCCAAGCAGTAGTGGGGCAAATGAATCTATGCTGCCCCAATTTCCAAACACGAAACAATTTTGGGAACATCATGCAAGATTCTGAATCTCCGAGGTGCATTGAAGCCCCAGTACAAACTGAATATCAGAGTGGAAAGCAGCACCTCAGTCTATCCCAGTTTGCTTGCAACACTCAGATCCAAAGCATGTTTTTCTGTGTTTCCTGAGGTAGCCACAAGCCAGCGACGGAGTCCCAGATTCTGCCAATGCCATGCATACCAAATCGACAAAGACTGGCAAGACCTGACATTCAGATTCAAGCTGGCCATTCTACAGAGCGATCAAAACTTTCTACACAAGTTCAAACAGGGCAAGAATTCTAAGGATTTCACTCCTCAGAATCACAGGACAAAATAGCCTCCCAATCGATGAGGAACAGCCTCAGTCGCAACTCGCACAGCTACAACAGGTGCAAATAAAAATGCATCTGCATCAAAATGGCAAGCATCAAAACCACGAGCGCTTCACAATTATGAAACCCTGTGACTGCGACAGAACAAACGAGAACACAATGGTGAAGCTGAGAGCAATAATGTGCCTCGGCAACACACGAAGTCATCTTGTATACATGTCGAGCAAAGGCTTGACAAATTATGGATCAGAAACTAAGCCCTCGCACGAAAAGTGAAGCGCAACAATGCCACGAAAACCCTTCACCTGACCGAAAGAAACCGAGTGAAAGGACTGCTAGCAAAGTAACATCTGCGAACGATCATGTGCCTCGAAATATTGATAAAATCCCTCCAAAAACTTCTGGAGGTCTTGTGGTGCTTGCCAACCTCAAGATCTGATCAAGAGTCCACCAAACAAAATATCGCAAACTATGCAATAAAATGGAAAATCACCAAGGTGAAAACCAGTAGTTGAGATTGGCGGCACCCTCAGTCACACATTGGTTGGTGCGCATCAGTTGGGCAGCCTCTGTGCAACTGAATTTTCAATGCACTGAGCCCTGAACCCATCAGACAACGGCTGGTACATTTTAACGATTAACTAACCGCGCAAAAAAAAACATCAATGTGTTCGGACCCTCGTGTGGATGGTTGAAATTTGACATAAAAAAAAATCGCAAACAATGGCGGTTATTGTTGAATATCATTTTGGCCCCATGGATGGTTGAATACCGTCTGCATCAACTGCATGGCAGAAGCTACAATGCGCAAGAGATGAACAAATTTTCCATGATTGCAAAAATTGTATTTTTGCATTGCCATTTATTTGAACTATTGTTTGCTGTGGCTAGCTCATTATGTTCATATGGTCATGCGACAAGAGATCAAGAAATTTGCATGTTTCAGAAGCACCTTGAGGACGAAAACCGTGAATCCAAAACAAAAACAATTTTTGAAAACATGGCGCAAGTGGATGCCTTACCGTGACAAAAATGTTGTCACATGCATGGATTTCTCACATGCACAAAACGTAACATGACACCACCTCCAAGGAGGTGGAATGAAATAAAACAACAATGTGAGACAACGGTTTGCACTTAGTTGCCAAATGAATCCGCCGGCCTGCCGGCGTGTCTGATTGGAAGGTGTTGTTCCTGTTTTGTTCTTGGCTTGTACTTGTTCCTTTGTTCTCCTGCGGCAACTTTTTNTCCGCCGGCCTGCCGGCGTGTCTGATTGGAAGGTGTTGTTCCTGTTTTGTTCTTGGCTTGTACTTGTTCCTTTGTTCTCCTGCGGCAACTTTTTGCCAAGTCTGAA
>BGPT01001879.1:20806-43080 GCA_003297045.1 Symbiodinium sp. clade C Y103
AGATAGACAGATAGACAGACAGACCCATAGATAGATAGACAGATAGACAGACAGACCCATGGACAGATAGACACATAGATATAGACCTATAGACAGACCGACCCATAGATANGCCACTGACGCATCTGGCATGCAGAGGAAGAAACAGTATGAACAAGAGGAGCAAGATGCCATCAACGCCAACATGGGCATCGCATCGGGGGCTGCGGGATCAGCCGATGAGACTGGTCCATCGACTGTGGTAGTTGAACCAGATGTCTCCGATCCCCTTTTGACTCTGCGAGTCGAACAGCTTACAGCCGTTGAAGATGTTCAGTTCAGGTTGAGCCAGAAAGTCAGGCAATGGGACTTTAGAACACAAGAACTCACGGAAGAATCTGCACGATGTCTCGATGCATCAAGGCGAGCATCAATGATTATGGACCTCCAGGTGGGAGTTGCCATTCGGGATATCATCCACCTCTTTTACCTGAGGTATNACCTCCAGACGAAGCCACTCTCATCGACTGGGCTGAGAAGAATTGGACTCGTCATCCAAAGGAATTTGTGTGGAGAGCTTACCGGGGAGGGCTATTCTTTAAGAAGCTGATCCAATATTGTTTGGCTTGTGGACTCAAACGTGAAGATCTCCAAGCTGAATTCGGTGCCGTTCAGACCGACAAGGCGGTCCTTGCCGGAACTGATGAGCGTGCAAAGCTTCAAGCTCGATCCAAGGCCTTACAGGACTTGGAGAGACAAAGTGAATATGTCCGAAGATTGTACAGAGGAGCATTTGACTGCAAGGCTTACTCGTATTTCAGGCCAGAGACTCAAGGAATGCAAGATACCCTCTTCTTCCCTCCTGATGAAATTGTCTTGGCCGTCCGAGAAAACAGCAGGAAGATCTCCGCAATCTACATGACAGACTTTCACAACTATGAACTTCCTCCCAAAGTTCTACATGCATATCACCAGGAGATGGAGAAAGTGAAGTTGTCTGGAAATTACTTTCCCTTGTGGGGAGTACATCTTCATCAAGAACATATCAAAGCTCTGACCGATGCGGCCCNATGATTCGAGATCATGTCTTAACTATGTTGGTGTGATCGAGATGATTCCATGGTGTAGGTAGATGCTGTGACTTGCAGTCCTTCGTCTCACCGAACCAGAATAGATTGCATGTGTAAAGAGCAGTAGAACGTATGTCACGCCACTTTTGCAAATTCCCTGTGCAGAATATATCTTTTCAAAGTTGGGAACATCATCTGTGAGCCGACAAGAACAATTCCCGGCTCATGGGGGGTGTGAATAGAACCCCAACGGGACACCATGTCCATATGAGTCATATACGCCACGTCGGTGTATTGGCTCAAGAACGCTTACTGCACAGCGGTTCGTAGTGAAAAAGAGCGATGGTTTGCACTGCTTGATCGGTCCCAACAATTGATCTACATACTACGTTTCAGGACTGTTGCCTACGGTAACCTGATTCACNCGTAGTGAAAAAGAGCGATGGTTTGCACTGCTTGATCGGTCCCAACAATTGATCTACATACTACGTTTCAGGACTGTTGCCTACGGTAACCTGATTCACGTATATATAATTATATATACCTATCTATATATATATATATATAGACACACGTATCTATACATATGTATATATATATATACGTATCTATACATATATATATATATATATATATCTATATGTATATGTACACATGCGATACATAGCTACAGTGGCTTTCAAAATCCACAGGGTACACAGTGGGCCGCATGCTGGCCATTTCAGGAGTTTGTACCCGGCTTCAGCCTTTTCGATCCTTGGCCGCGCCGCGTGGGAGTTGGTTCAAAACATTTTCCCGAGTTTTAAAAACCAATGAACCAAGGTATACTTTGAATATCTTTGAATAGTTCAACATAGTTCAACTGAAAAACAAAACAAAAATGAAACACTTAAATCAGTGAGAGGTGCGAGCAAAAGAAGCCATTTATTGCATATTATTGCTACAGTTATAGTATATTAGCCATTATTAGCCACTCATCATAGTCTTCCTGTTTTTTTTGCACCTTGGTCAGTTGGATTCCGAGCATCGGCTCGTGTTCAACGTGGCCCCAAAATGGAATATCGTTTTGGTGCAATAGCCCTATTTCATGCTACATATACTGTGTATGTATATATATATATATATGAATTACACATGACACACACACATTATATCATATATATATATATACGCAAGAAAAAAAAAATATATATATACAACCCAAAGTTGAATTGATATCGATATTTATATATATATATATACATATAATATAATATATATATATATACATACATGTGTTTATATACATAGAGAGATCCCTTTTTATTTGGCTTCAGGGCCAAAGGCGAGACCCCATTGCGCTGAATACGCTGATTGGGCAAACTCCCGGCCAAACTCAGGACGCGATTCTACATCGAGATGCTCCGGAGTGGCTCGACGGTAGATCCTGTTAAAAAAGAGAATTCGATGTGGAAAACCCACCATATTGTAGATCATTCTCCTAGGGCTTCCTAATTGAAGGGCAGCTTGAACTCATAGACTGCGGTGCCAGAGTGGAGCCAGAAGGGGGTCACAGGGCGACAGGTTCACGCAAATTCAGTCGCAGAATCTGCCCACGTCCCATTCTTAGGCTTTCCGAAGGAAAACGCCGTGAGATCTTGGAAATTCTCTGCCAAGCTTTGGTATATTTGCACGATCAGGTGCAGCGCGGCGCAGTGGTCGTGGGCCAGGCCTCTTTTTTTCGACCTTTCTATAGACATTACTATATAGATCTACATAGAAGAATCGATAGTTTCAGAGTACAGCCAGGATTTCGGAATCTGAGAATGGTTTGATAAACATGTCTCAAAACTGCCGCAGAATTTTCTTCACGATGAAGGTGCATCGGTTGTCATTGTTTTTCCTGGCTTGTCTTTGCTCAACACAATTCTCAAGTTTTTCTAATTTAATGATAGAATCATGATGAATCATGGTAGAAGTTGACCTGTCAGCCTTTGTGACAAGACCAGGATGCAGTTCTTCTCCAGGAGTCTCCAGAGAGTCTCTGCAGATCTAGTGAAATGACAAGCAAACCAGCCAGTTGCGGTTGCTTGGCGTCCTTTGAACAACCCCTACCTCAAGCAAACTGTTAAGGAAAACATATATAGTTTTGTCTGAAAATAGGGTACCTCCAAATCCATTGGTTAAGGATCATTTATCCCTATTCTTGGCTTTAATTGGGGATATACACCATTTTCGGACAGACCCATATCTTCATGTTGGAATGTGTGTTTTCTCTTGAACAGGAGAGTTCTCGAGTTACATAATACATACCTTACACATCCATCAGATACAATATAGTCAAGAGTCAATATGTCTTCAGATTGTAAAGCAAACTCTTGAACCCCACACATACACAATCCCACCTTACTCGTATTCAACTTATACCAACTGATTTTGTCTGAAAACGGTGTATCCCGAATTCCAATTCGGATTTGAACCTCATTTTCTCCATAATCTCACGGCCATGACTAAATTGTGTGAAATCCAGCCAATCTTTAGAACAAATCCATACATCTCTAGATTGTTAAATTCATTGAAGATCCTACAGTTATATCCCATGGCATCACCGTCATATCTCATCATATCTCCATATACCCACATGAAATAGTTGGTTATTGTATTTACCCTCTGGTTATGACTAACATAGCCATGGAAAATCCCCGAACTAAATGGGGGTTTCTAGCTGGGAAAATCATCCAAAATTAGCCAGCTATTCCATGGCTATGTTAAATAACCACAGGGTACATTTGGTGGTTTCCTAAAATAGGGGTACCCCCAAATCATCCATTTTTAATCCGGATTTTCCATTCTAAACCATCCATTGTTGGGTACCCCCATTTCAGGAAACCCCCATTTCTTCACACGCGGCAAGAGCACATCGCGGCTGTTGCTTCGGCAGGGTCCCTCAATCCTCCACGGTGATTTGTCTCCGAAGAATGTGCTCTTGAGATCTGGGAGGTGGGGAATGTGGTGAGTCATTCACAGATGGCTATGGCTCAAAATTATGATACCAAAAGTGGTCATATTTAATGGTAATCCAACCAATCATAGGGTTGATAATTTTGAGCCATAGCCAGATGCTGGGTACAATGGGAGATAGTACTATCAAGAATGGGATAGGTATAATGATGGTGACGGATAGTTAAATAATGTTAAATAGATCAAATCAATAATAAGGGGATATACCTCCCATAATTCTGGAAGATCAGCAATAATTGAATAAGATTGATAAAAGATGGTATAATGGGCTCATAATCGTGGATGATTAGTAACGTTAGTAAAACGATGTTATAAACCACCCACTTGTGTACACCACCGGTAAAGAATTGCAAGAAGGGCATTGTGGATCCTATTGCTTTACTAACATTGATTTCTAGTGGTAAGAGGAGTACAATGGTTGATTCGTAATTCATAAGGAGGTTTCCTGAAATAGGGGTACCCCCAAATCATCCATTTTAATAGGATTTTCCATTATAAACCTTCCATTTTTGGGTACCCCCATTTTAGGAAACCCGCAATAATGGGGATGTGTTGGATATAAACCACTTCATCTGGATGACAATGACCCCACATCGCTTTCACTGGAATGATAAGAAAAACGGATTCGGGGAATCATGCCCCCTTAAATGGCCGCAAGTTTCAGCTATTTCCAGGTTACGGAAGACTTGATTCAGCCAGGTAATTGGAATCGAATGGGAATGAAAAACCATCATGAGAGTATGATGAACGTGATTAGAAGACGAATAAACATGGCTAGTGATCAAGCATGTTGCTTTTTTTGTGAGGGTATTTTGAGAAGCAGCTCATCGATACCAGGACGTTTTGGTCATGGAGTATCCTACAGAAGCCGCTGGAAGTAGCTGGGATGTATGGATGTTAATCCGGCAAAACTAAGGTGAAAAGCTGTTGATCCATTTGGTATGTATGAAAGTGTGCCCACCAATCTAGCGGTGTTAGATTTGGGATGCATGCAAATACCTGTATTTTTTTCAGGCAGAGGTTGTAAAGGTGAATCTGACTAGTGTTGTACTGGATACTCTTTTGGGTATTCTTCTTGCTCAATACCTCATAGTACCATACTCCTGTCAGTGCAAACAATAAAAGCAGCTGTCTTCCAGTACTTTCCAAGCACATCGCGACCCTTTAATAACTGGGTAAGATGGGTCTCACGGTCTCATGATGTATTTTTGTTCAATGATAGTAAGCCCCCAGAAGATCGAACTTTTTTAAACACCATTATAAACTGTAGACCGTTATTACTATTTTGATCAAATTTTATGTTTTCTATATTCTATGTTTTCTTTAAATCACATTCTATGTCTTCTATATTTTCGGTTTCAACGAAAAATCAGCAGATCTCCTTTCGCCAGTCTGACTCCGGTGCTGGTGGACTTTGGAATGAGCGTTCTTCGCAAGTCGCATCAGAAGATGGCCGGAGGTTCCGGGATCCAATGCGATGCCAGTTGGGGAAACGCCTGAGGTGATTTTGGTTGTTGTGTTTTCAATAGACCATATTTATACTTATTATATTCCTATCATATTCCTATCATATCACTATTGATTATAATTATATATATATATAGATAGATATATGATTGGAAGAACAATGAACAAAAAAACTGAAGAAGAACCATCCAACAATAATCATAGCAATCGCTGTGAGTAACGTTTTGATTTCCACGGCCTCAGCGCTCCAGGCTTGGGCCTAGCACCACTGGTAGTTGGATGTAGAATCACGTTACCCTCTGGTAAACTAACATAGCTATGGAAAATCACAATTTTTCATGGGAAAATCCACTATTTCTATGGCCATTTTCAATAGCAAACTGTTAGTTCACCAGAGGGTATATACTACTGGTAATACATGTTTACTACAGAACTATGTTTTGTTTTTAAGATGTTTATGTATGTGTTCATGAAAAATGATTATAATACAATGTAATACATGTCAGAATATGTCAGAATTGATCATGCCTCTTTGAACATGTGTTTTCCTTAGACCGGTTTTCCGAGATACGGACAGAAAATTGGGAGGAGGCTGCCAAAGACCTGAGGATGGACGTACAGAGATTCCAAGGCTTTTTCAAGAATAACTATTGCCATAGTATATAATAGTATAGCTATTGCCATATATTGCCATATTTATCTTAGTTCAAATATATCCTTTTATAATTTATAGTTTATATTGCCATAGTTTATATTGCCATTATTTCCATAGTTCAAATATTTTTTCGTATTTATCCTAATAGCTCTAGTGACTGTAGGGATCGTCATATGTTAAGTACTGAGATAAGAATAGTCGTCTGGGCTTTATTGTTGTCCCAATCACAAGCATAGTCATCTTAACAGCCTTGGCTTTTTGTTTGGGGGATGGTCATCAATCATCGTAGGGATTTCAACATAAGCCATTCAACTATATGCCCATTCTGTTTTGGTAGAGGTTTCAATTCCCATGTTGATTGACCATACTACGTCAATACTGCGCAACTTGACCATGGCTATGAACATATATCATGTATAGGAAGCGTGATGTCTCGATTGAACACCATTACTTTCTTCAAAATTCAGAGGCCGTTTTTTTTTGCAGCAAAGTTATGATTAATGGTCTATCACATCAACCCAAAGTTTTTTCTCCCCGAAGGGCATCATTGTTGATCAACATGTGGCTATGGATGAGAAAATGAGACCCAAGGGACCACGGATTTTTACTGTTATTTTGGTACTACACAAGCATCCATTTTTTGGTATATACCACCATCAGACTGATGGTAGAAAACACATCCCCATGAAGTTTTTTAGTCCCCTTGAGCTAGATCCATGGCCCCATGCAGCCACATTATCCTCCAAATCCAATGGTTTATCATCGTTGTTCAAATAACATGACCATGTTGTGTGACCCCATTCCCTAATAACCTACATGACGGCCCCTCATTTAATCATTAAGAATTGGTTTATAATCCCATTATCTAGTTCAACACGTGGAGGTTTCTAAAAATGAAGGATCCCCAAGTCACCATATCTTTCAATATCTTTCAATAGTCCAATGAGTCTAATGACTGGGATGATTTGGGAGCGCCCCTTCTTGGGAAACTTCCATATATATATATATATTAACAGCAACTTGCTAAGTATGGGGCGCCACCTTAAGTGCTCGCTTTCTCCCACCAAACGTCCACCAAACTCCCACCTTTCATGCCCAGGTTCCCCGCAGTGGATGGCACCAGAACTGCTTGGGTCCTTGGAAGCAGGAGGATTGAGACCAGGCGCCCCGTGATTTTCACCGCCATTGAACATGGAGATATCATCAACTACATAGTCATAGTATCAGAACATAGATTATACACCCATCAATCCATGTTGACAGCAATTTATATTATATACCATTTTTTTTGGGATTTCCATTAGGGATGGATGACCATATAGTGACCATATATCATGTTTTCACCATGCTATAACCAACCATGAACATGTAAATCATGTTTCTTTTGAAGATCATCGATTGTGAGGTGTGTGGATTGTTTTTCTTTGCCATCAATGGGGAAGATAGACAACACAACTGCCAGTTTAACAGATAAGCTTGTAGGGTCATATGGTAAACCCAAGGCCATCAACCATCGTCAATACCCTTACATCCAGCCGCATTGCTTTGGTAAAAACTCTGGTTGTGTGAGGTGAGTTCAGCAGTTTTAAAGACCCCCAACTTGCTGGTGGGTGGTTATAGGTATTGGGATTGAGTATCCATGAAAAGCATAGGGATATAGTTGAACTGATGGGTGATGTTAGGCGGTTATATGTTGCAAGGATATAGACATGTTTTTTCATCGATCCATGGTGGGAATCACTCTTAACCAATCAGAATATATTCGAATCTATTTTCCCACAAGTCTTTGACAGTTTCCAGGTGTACTTTGCCGCCCAACAAATCATGCGGATTCATGGCCGAACTTTTTAGGTCTCTGCCTGCATTTTGGACCTCCCAAAATGCTCGTCCTGAAATGCTCCACAAATGGTTTGTTCCCACCAATGGCAAGAGTTTTGCCAGTCATAAAACGTGCCTATATTTTAAAGGATTTATATGATTATAGATGATATAGTCAGTATATTAAATGTGTTCTTTTCATGTTTTGTTTCGCAGTTTGCTATTTCCAATCACTCAAAAAGTTGGATCAATGTTGGAGATCGACTCCACGGCCGCAGATTGCAGCCTGGATATGTTCTCCTTCGGACGCATCGCTTTCTTCGTTTCGACCAAAGAACTTCCACTTCCAAAGCTGAGCATTGAGCAACTGACACTTGGTCAAACATCCATGGAATTTACCCTCTGCAAATTGGTTGCATAGCGAAAATGGGCCACAAACATAAATGATTGATGATTATTCACCTGTTTCAAATGGTGATTTTCTATAGCTACGCGAAATTTCCAGATGGTATAAGGACTCCATCAGTCTCTCATATTTTTGGGGTTTCTTGTGGGAGTAGCATGGGAGACTTGTTCCAAGAGAAATTCAATCTGACATGTTGACAATTCAAGGAGATTAGATACCGTAGTAATAGCTATGTTGACAGTGATGCAGTTGTGCATAGTTATGCTAATAAGAGTTATGATGTTATTTTACTGATCTCACCCGAATTGATTAAGTTGTATTAGACTATTTTGAGTTGGTGGCGTCACACCATACTGGTATTTGGTAAACGAAGGTGCAGCAAACAAAACCATTGGGTTCCCATCTGTTCGTATTTGTTCTGGGTGACATGCACAATGTTAAGAGAAAACATTGTTGTTCATTAATAATCATCAGGACATTGAATTATTTCGCCAGGACAAAGACATGCTTTTATCACTACATCTTAGATTTTTCAGCAATCAAAGTGGTGATTTGGCTTCGAACTGTTCCCACTTTCTTTTGGTGAAAGAGCATCACAGTCTTCATCACTTTCCCCTGGACTCATTTGGGAAAAGGGAATCTGCACCTGGCAATGCAGAGGAAGTGGGAGTGGTGATAACTTGTGAGAACGCTGTTATATTAGTGATAGTGGAAGGACGATGTGTCTTAAATAAAATACAAAGAAACTTGTTGGTGAAAGCACGCTTCCAAGTCGGTTGACCCTAACCTTGACGGTCTGTCAATTGGGAACGTGCGACACCAATGATAGAACCACCAAATGTCTTCAACCGGTACAGGCTGGCCATTTTGGTTGGTGACACAATCCCATGTACTAAGCAGTATATAGTGGTGCATATATTAGTGGTATTTTCAACATTCGCGATGTAATGAGATGCGGAAAGTCAATGTCAATAGATGTGAATAGTACATACTTCATATGCCAAATATAAGAACTCTCCGGAATTGGTGGATGACCGATCTAAAACTGTCTTGGGGGCCTTTGATGACTCAGCGGATTTGTTTGTCCATCAGATAGATGGTCACCCCAAGAAGGACGAATGCGAAAATTGGTTGAAGGGAACATCTGCAGGAACCCTCCAAAAGCGCAACGCAATGTGTGAACCAGGGCTGCAGGTTTGTTACACCCATATTACTTCAAAATCAAACTCGAGTATGTTGTCCTTAAACAGCTACAAGAAGGGCCTCTCCAGCTAGCAAGATTAGCAAGCTTTGTTTGTATGTTTCCTATGATTTTCCTATTTGTTGAGAATGATCCCATGGTTATCCCCTAAGTTCCTCAATCTCCATAAGTTATCTTGGCCAAGCGTTTTGGGACTTCAGGATGGAAATGGCCAAGACGCCAGAGTTTCTCAGAATGTCCTGGCCAGAGGTGCAAGCCGGGATCCACCAGGGAGGGTCCGGCACTCGAGGCATGGGGGTTTCTGAAAAGTCATTGGGGATCAGTCACCGTTGTGGTTGTTTCAATGCCAAGCCATGGAAGGTCTAAGGACTAGATGATTTGGAGTTACCCTATGACATGATTAGGAAACCTGCATATGGGTGTCTACTTTATTTTCCTAGACACAGGGTGCTTGAGACTTGCAACGGAGATTCGTACGGAAGGTGTCTCGCTAGCTGTGTAGGCATATGTTTGGTTGGGAGAGACAAGAATGCCACTGCGCATTTGCATGGGGCAGAAGAAATCGGAACCTGAATTCAAATGGAAGGCACTAGATTCGGGGAATGCGTGTTTCGAGGCGAGGGAGCAAGTTTTCCGCTCTTTATTAGCTGATGGTCATTAGCGTGAATGTGTGGTAGATCAATGGACTTGTTCTGGCAATCTTAAGTCATCAATCTGGAATCCTTCAGCCGCAGGCAGAATCGTTTGATCCATTGATATGAATTGATATCTATGTTGAACCGCGGGAAATTTGACCCCTCCAGGAGAGGTCGGACTTGCAGCGACTGTGCCAGGCAGGTCCGATCCAGTGGAAATCATCGTAGAAAATGGCCATAATCTGCGCAGAATGAAGCGGGGAATCGAAAATTTGTTGCCAAAACTTCACATTTGCTGAGTGTTTAAGATCAGCCATGGTGGTGTTGTTGCTGTTGTTGATGATGATACCTGGTTGGTGGTGTTGCGATTTCTTGATGTGTCATTGGGATGATTACCACAATTGACGAAGTCCCTCAAAAATGTTAGGCGTTTCGAGGGGGCTAGCAAATAGAACCAGATGGAGATGGGTCATAATTACAGCATTACTGTACTTCCCAAAAAGATGGTTTACCGTCTGGCACTTAAACATAGCTATGAACAATCACAGCTTTTAACATAGGTAGATCATCGAACTAAACGGCTATGTTTCACAGCAAACTTACCGGAGGGTAACCAGAATCCCCAAAGTTGGCCGAAACCCACACAATGTCGACGCATTGGTAGCCCTGCAGGAGGTCAATTTTTAGGGTACCATTTCATAGCAAAACAACATAAAACAATGGCAATATTCTTTCTAATTATCTAATTATGTGGGTGTAATTATAGCTTTATTATCACATAATATCATATTATCATATTATCACTTGTCGGGGTAATCAGCCTCCTCCTTCTTTATCAATCAATCCGGGATGTCAATGTCATCTCTGGCCGGGATCTGCTAGCCCATCAGTAGCTGTGTTGCTGTAGACCTATACTGTGATTGTTTTTGCCCTGAAGGCATTGCTAAAACATGAACTGACGGGTGTATCATGGTGTATCACTCGTGCTGACTTCTCGAACTATGTGGTACTATTGGCAAGTGACTTTCTTCAAAAGATGTCTACGTTCTTTGTACCACTATGCATATATAAGACAGCTTTCTCGAAATTCACAGCAACTGATGAAATTCATTCCACGTTGCTTCGTCCCAAATTCATCCAAATTCTGCGTTCACCATGGGACAAATAAATTTGTAAATTCAGACCCCCATTCGACCACTGCAGTCGTCAACCAAATGTGGCTACTTTTCCATGCTGCAGGAAGGGGGGCCCTACTTAGTTGAGTTGTTTCATAATATGACAAGGATCATGGATGTTTGCGGCGGATAAAGGAATTTGTAAACCAACAAACATGTTAGTTGGGGGGGCCCCAGCTTGATGCTAATCCCTGAGCACCCACCGGTGCAGGAAGCGATTTGTCAGAGCCTCAGAGGGTACATAGTGAAAATGGTTCCCCTGTCATACCCGCCTCTGAAAAATTGATATATTCTTCAAGTTGCAGGGCCGGAAACGAAGAACACCAAAGACCAAGCTAAATCTCCCTAGAACACACTAAAGCAACCCAAAACCTCAAGATTGTCCTTGACCAAACATGATTGGGATCCTTTAACGTGGTCTTCATATGTATTCATTTCCTGGCCTTTTCGTGCAATCCATCAAAGCAAGCCTCACCACAAAAACACAAATCCATGACAGGGGGTTCGGAAAAGTTTTTTGTTGTTTAAAAGGACTTTTTTTTGTTAATTCAGTTTGCTTTTTTATTTCATTTCAAACCTTTTTCCAGATTTCTTCATCTCTTACAGTAAATTAGACTCCAAATCTTGGCAGAACACGTCCCAGTCACCTTGGGACCTCTGGCTGCTCAGAGTTGCTCCGGATGGATTGGTGTCCGACTTCATGTGCCGAAAATAGAAACTGCAAGTGGTTTACAACCATTCTAGAACCGTAGAATTCAATAGAAATCGCCCATATACATTATACATAGATATACATATATATATATATATATATTATACATATATATATATATATATATCTATACAAAGTATACATAGATATACATATTATTATCTGGTTTTTTACCCACTTCCAATACCTGGCATGCGTCCAGTCGTCGGTGACCCCTTCGCCAGGCCCCCGGTGCTTGGAGCTGGACCCGCGGAATCGCTGCACGGCTGAGGACGGCCCGCCGATTTTTTTTTCGGGGCCATAGCCATGGGGATACCCTCAAAATGGATGGCTGATCATGGAAAAACCCATGAAAAACCTATCTATAAATGGAATAACCCATCATGGTATAAATATCTATAAATGGAATAACCCATCTATAAATGGATACCCCATACCATGAAAAACCCATCTATAAATGAATGCGAATTGGGAGTACCCCTATGACTTAGGAAATCTTGGGAAGCCACCTATTCAAACCTGCTTCGGACGAAGTTTCCGGGGTCTTTGCCCGTTTCGTCCGATGATTAAACGGATGATTGTTTGAACTGGAAAATGGTGATTTTCCATATGTTAGTATATGTCAGTACCTCGACCCTCCAAGTACCCATGGAAATGGTGTTTTACCTCATACGTTAAGTATTTATCGCATGTTTGTGCTGGTATTTGGAGGGTCTAGGCTCTAGGTAACTATGAATAGTGTTCATTTGTAACCTAGAGCCCTATAGTATCAGTTGATATTAGTATCTGATATATGAATCTTGATAGTTTATTTTGATACTTCTGATTACTTATGTATACATATCATGGTTGCACATTGCTCATATATTCAGAATATTCAGATCAGTTCCAATTGTGTTTTCTTAAACATTGACAATTGATCCATTGAAGACTAGTTCATCTGTCTATGTAATTGTATGGAATATACCAATGGATATGTCTAGGTTAGGTGCGATGGCTGGGCTCTGCGAGGTCAACATGGTTCTTCCACACGCGCCCTGCATTGCTATCGGTGCAGTTCCGATTCTATATATGCAAGCAATTGCAAGCATAGTTATAGTAGTATAGTAGTTATATCTGGTTTTATTCATGTTCTATCCCAACTTATGGGTGTGAACTCACCATAGTTGTACTGTATCCATCAAAAATCATCGAAATGGAGGCCAAGATGCTGTGAGGAATTCCGCACGAAATCTCTTGAAGGTATTACCACAATATTGGCAGGTTTACTGTTCCAAAGAATCCAGTGGTGTTAGTGATCTTCAACAGAAATATACAATTGTGGTTTCGTGCCGCAAATTCTCCATTTTCTGCAGGACCGATTTACTTAAACAATCTTAAACAAGGTATGCTGCTCACTTGTCATGTAAAGAACTAAATAACTATGGATGTGTTTCTTGGAAATGCATGTCTTTCAGACTGCTACATTTTAAAATAGACCTTTCATCAACAATTATAATTGATACTTTGTCCTGAAGGGTGCAGCACGCATTTTTGAAAGGATCACTACGCTTAGTGGGAAATCGTGCATGCTGCGCATGAAACTGCCGCTTTGAAAATGCATTTCAAAAGATCTTATACTGCATCGTAAATCGTTCCTTTCCACAACATAATACAACATAATGCACATTTTCCCGAATTTTGCTTCATTCAAAGAACGCTGCATCGTACTTTTGACAGTGCCATGTAGTACATGTTCTATTGGAGGCGTTAATTCTGTCAAAAGAATGCTGTTTTGTTTGCAACCGAAGCAGTTTGATTCCCCAGCTACAGGTTATGCACGTTCTGCAGAGAATACTGCATCTTTCAAAGACATACTCCTCCCTTTTCCCAGCAGTGCTGCCTTTTCAGCGGAATGCCACGCTTTCAGAGAAATATTGTATTTTGTATATGACAATTACTACTTAGACATGCACTTCTTGAAAAGACTTCTGTATCGTAAACTAGAATTCTTGACGATGCATTCTTCATTTGCAAACATGCTACCTCTTTCCATGTATAATGCATCATGTAATAGACATTTGCGTCTTTCAGCTGAAGGCCTGTTTAACAAAAGGAAACTACCATCCAAACTCCAAAAGCATCCAAAAACTCCATCTTTGGCATGCAAAGATTGCTTGAAACAAAAAAACAAGCAGAGATTTGGGTCCTGTTTGTTTTTCTGTTTCTGTATTTCTCAGACAGGCAACAAATTCCAGAGGTGAAGTTGCAGGATGCATAGCCATTTCAGGTGTTCAAAAAATGTCACCATACGCAGTCTCAAAGTGTCTCATTCTGAAACTCACCCCAACTGCATCCCCCTGGCGACTCGAGCCGTGCGGCTTCCTCTCGACAGGAGACCTTGGCGTTACTCCGAACGCCATCGCGAGACATTGAGCCAGCAAGGCGAGACAGCACGGCCAGGGGGGTTCCCTGAGGATCAAACACGAGGACTGGTCTGACTGCCGTTCCCCAAAGCTAACCTTAGTGGATATCCCGGTGCAGCTGCTTTGCCCAGACGTTTTTCCCCAGAGCTGAGGAGTTTTTAAGGCGGGAAATCTCTGGCCCTTTTTCTTTACATGTTTCTTTTTGTCCATGTATCAACGATTTCAAAAGAATCCCGCTGTGATCAACTATTATCAACTTTCATTAACTATTATCAACTATCATTAACCATTGTCAACTATCATTAACTATTGTCAACTATTATCAACTATTATTAACCACTATTAACTACCATGAATATCTATATTGAATTAGTATCAACCCCGTGGATCCCTCAGTTCCATGGCTTCCACATCCCTCCGTTGAGATCCCGGGCCGTGCCGCCGTCCTTGACATCCGTGTTGCAAGTGGTGGATCAGATGTCAGACGTGAGATCTGGCTATCTCAGCCCCTTGGCCATGGGATGCTTCACCCAGGAGCTGGTCATGTTGGGATTTCACAAGGGCCCCCAGCGATCTTTGTTGCCTCATAAACAACAGGAACTATATAAACCTACTTAGCTAGCTATAGGGCACCACCTGGTACTTATCAGGGTTTCCCCGAATTTCATAAGCAGTTTGGTTCTAGACGTGGTTTCTTAATGTGCATGGTTGGGTTTACCATCTAAAATATGGTGGAAAGATGTCGATCCATTTACCTGAAGGTCTGTCGTTTTCGGGAAGGTTCTGAGCCTGACAGAATCCCGGGCTAATCATTGAAAACAAGGGCTATTTGGATGAGTACTACTCTTTGAAGATTTGAGATTAGATACAGTCCACTGATTGAAACCGGTCTCTCCAAAGAATCTGCAACTTGGGTCCATGGGTCTCACATTTCTCACCAGGGTGGATTTCCGCCCAGGGATGGCAATGTGTGCGTTCAATTTTTTGAGATCGTAGCCAAAAAACAAGGAGGCGGTTCATTTCCTCCCAAATACTAAACATATTATAAATATATAATTATACAAATGTTTTTACATATTATTGATTTCCTGTTAAGATATCAGATACTCTTACCATATTATATCAGCCATTTGGGACATTTTGCTGGTGCTCCTTGGGCCGCAATTCCAATACGCTGGAAAAATTGGAACCGTAGAATCACCCCAACATGCAACAACTGATGTGTTTTTATCATTCTGCACGACATTTCGAGATGTAGGTCACAGGAGTATTGTTGGACCTTTTTATTACTTCCATTTGGAAATTGCCAGGAACAAAAAAACAGAATACGCTGTCCATCGCCGCTGAAGGTACCATCAATGCAAGCATGGTGGAGCGGAAGAAGAAGAAGACATCCATTCCTTTGTGATTCGGGTCATGAACGCTTCCATCCCATCCCAAAAGTAGTGACAGTGAAAGAACGGTGGAAACCTTTGATGGCTACTTGAATGCTTCAATATGTTTCCATAAATCGGGGAACAAGATACGGAGCTAAAGATGACTGTCTTTGTAGGAGTATCTGAGACTTTTTTCGCCTTGATGATGTCGGTTTGTCATGGTTTGTCCGGAAATCAAGTAAATCTGGCATTTGTACACTAGGGAACATCATGATGCAACTGTGAGATTGGGGCTATCTACCCCACGGTTGACCCATGGCCGGCAGGTGGCTCGGTCCATCGACTGGTGGAGAATTTTAGCACCATGTTGAGTTTGTAGGATCTATGAATGAATGAATAAAGACATGAAGAAACTCGATATTCCATATTCATATAGCTATGTTATCACCATACATTTTTCTATACCCAGCTATTGATTCAAGTACATTGATTTGTTCTAAAAGTACAAACTTGGAAGAACTGGACACTTGAGCATGATTGAGCCATGTTTTCATTCATACTTCCAGCCAAGTTTGGACCCGACATTTTCCAATGTTGAGACCCGCCCACTTGGAACGTGGAGGGTTTCATGACCCACCAAGCTGGTGTTGGCGGCCAATGTTTCACTGGCCAGGGGGCCCTTGCCGCCTTTGGGGCGCAGAGTTTCTGGGTGCGACTGAACTGTCCTATTCATGAAAGATTTCACCAAGCCTCAAGGGTTTGTGCTAGAGTATATATATCTATAATTCTCTATATATATATATATATACATAAACCTGGACGTCCATTTGTACTAGAAAAAAGTGACCCGAATTGAAACGTAGTCGTTTCAACAATTTTGATGACTTTTCGCAAAAAAAGTGGTCTTATCCAAAAAGTAAACGATTTTTCTGGTGGATTTTTGCAAAGTGTTCAAATTGCGCTCGAGGTACGCAAAATTGCGCTCGAGTTGCATTATGTTTTTCTGTCCGTTTGTGCTCGATGCCCCCAAAAAAGTAACACGCTTCAAAAAACCATACCAAAATCAATATTTTGACAATGTTTGAACGATTTGCCATTTTTCGTGCGTTTTGATAAAAACCTAGTACGAGACCATGGGAGGGGTACTTTTTTCTAGTACGAATGGATGTCTAGGTATATATATATAATATTCCAGTGTTTTTTTTGTCTGAAACTATAGAGATATGGCATGATACTTGATACCCGTATGACATAATATCAGACAAATGACAATACTTGCATGGGTTCAGGTGACCCTTGCACTCCGCTGGTGTTGTGCCCAGTTCGAGTGTTTTAAGCTTAGATCATCTCCCCAAAATGGGCTGGATGCAGGCCATTTGGTGCTTTGAACTCATCCACCTTCGAGAGGGTCGGTGAATTTTCAAACTGGGTATGGGGCCATTTTTGTTGGGACCTCTGCAATGAAGCTTTAGGATGCTAGAAATGTTGGAAGGGAACCAGGAGACACTGTATTTATGGTGAGAAAGTATATATATATATATGGTTCGCCGGGCATTTCGCCGCAAAGTTTGCAAGGTTGACCCATACCCAGATCCATGTTTGTTGTTTGGTATCCAGTCAAACAGCTTTGGCTGTCTTGGGTTTGCGGAAAAAAAGGTACAACAGCTTGTTTGATGTGGATGATGAGCTCGCCTTGCAGCACGCAAGTCATGAATCAAACATGGCTAACTGGGAAATTCCCGATTCATGGAGGTTTATAGCTGGGAAAATCATGGAACAAAATGGTGTATTATCCAGCAAACCATGTTAACTTTGCTGATCTGTACAGCAGCCAAAGAGGATTTGTACTAGTTACTAGTTTGGTTGCTTATTTATGGTGTAAAAAATACGCAACAGTTAGCCACGCCGATCGCTGGGGCCCTAATGGAGCAAAGCTTGTCAACTGTAACTGTATTTGTATAGATGTTGTGGATGGAAGAAATCCTGTACCAGTTGATAGGCAGTTTGTCCATCCTTTTTTTTTTGATTTCAACATGTTTCAACCATCCAAGGTGGTGCAGGATTTCTTCTATCCATAGTATGTGTTTTGTGGAGAATTTGCCAGATCATATCGTGCACTCACAGCGGCTAGGCAGGGGTCAAGATCTTTGATACCAAAACTGTGAATGTGCCAAGGTGATGCTGATTCCAACTTCGACAATCCCAAATCTTCCGTGAATTCCAGAATTAGATAGAATTAGTACGCCAGGTTTCGTGAACATTCCAATCTTTACGCCAGCATCGAGTCAATGGAGGTGGATGTCCCCGAGCATTTTCAGACAGTCTGTCGGGTGCCTAATTTAAGTCCTTGGGTTGCCAGGACCTACCATGTGGAAATTCCGGCCGATGCATTTTCCGATGCACCTCGGATGGAGGTGTGAAAAGGGCAGGGCGAATGGGGCGAGATCTGGTACTTCATCTGTGTTTTTTTTTTTATCAAGGGGATGGGGATGGATCAAAACCTCTGACAGTTCTCCATAAATTTGGATGGACATCCATAAAATCCGGGTTTTGACCCTCAATAGAAAGGGATTGAAGCAGCGAAACATCGAGAATGGTAGGTGAAAACACTGCTGGGAGGTTCAGCAACAATCGGGATTGCACTGTCACGATGGGATTGAATGTCCAATTTGGCAAGCAGCAAATGAGCAGTGGCAGTGGCTCCTAAACCAAGAATGATGGTAAAGTTCACATCAAATCACTATAATCGTCAACCAACCATCATTTGTCAGTTATATAATCATATATATATATATATATATATGTATATCACTTACATACATCCCTATAGTTTGATAGTTAAATCCCTTTTAAATGACTATGATGGATCATCAATCTACCAAATTGTATTTTGGACACTTCTATCCGAATTCTGGAACGGTCTGGTTCCCACAGAGTTGATCAAACGGGTTCTTGCTGCCATTTCGCATCACGGATTTCTTCCTGGACCAATCCACTTCAAATGTTTATATAGAACATAATAACAGTCTGGACTAAATAGAAGAAACAATCTCTGGAATATGTAAACTCTAATTCAGCCAGATATGTGATCATTATGTTTTGTCCACATGACATCCACAATCTATCCAATATATCTATTATACATAATATATCATGTATATATATATATATATATTCAAATTCTTATCATAGTTATAC
Organism: Symbiodinium sp. clade C Y103; assembly: GCA_003297045.1. NCBI lineage: Eukaryota > Dinophyceae > Suessiales > Symbiodiniaceae > Cladocopium > Cladocopium sp. clade C. The sequence goes on from BGPT01001879.1 coordinate 39,904, forward strand.
CCGTCATAGCCTTTAGTTATTTCACGGAGCTATGGGGAATAACCATGAGTCACCGTTCTTTTCATTCGGTAAAGCATCATGTTTATCATCGAAATGGGCCATGGCTTCCACAGCTCTGATCAATAGAAACTGGGAATCCACAGTTGAGCCCATGGCATCGTTTTTTTTCCCATGGCATTTCCTAAGTGGGTACTATGTGGTGCCACAGGTAAAGAGCTTATCGAATACGGATCCGAACTGATGCGGATTTTTGGATTCAACGGCGAGAGCCAGGAAAAGCTACCCCAACTGCTTTCCCGAGTCGGGTAAGAAGGTGTTTTATTATGTTTTACCCTCTGGTAAACTAACATAGCTATTGAAAATGGCCATTTATAGTGTATTTTCCCATTAAAAATGGTGTTTTCCCATAGTTATGTTAGTTTACCAGAGGGTAACTGATCAACCGCCCAACGATGGGGTCCCCAACGTGTTCTCTCGCGTTGCTGAGGCCGTCACCGTGGGACTTCTGCGGCGGAATCTGCTGCCAGCGTCGGGACGCTTTTTCGGGGGCAGAGGAAGGGAAGGAAACATGGGAAAATTGACATGGGAAACCACATGAAACCACAATCATGATATATCATAGAATATGATAGTAATGATAATACCACTGAGAGTAGTGATAATGATGGTAATGACAATAGTACTGATAGTAATGATACACGCAATGGCAAACACCCCGTTTCGCCCACACCCTTTTGTGGCACATCTTGGGTTTAGGGTTTTGGGTTTTTAGGGTTTAGGGTTTTAGGGTTTAGAGTTTTAATGGTTTTAGGGTTTAGGGCGTCTCAGCCGCGTGGCAGCAGAAGATCCAATGGATGGATGGCGCCACCACACACCTGAAGGGTGTGAGGGTGGCGACATATCATGGGATGGTGTTTGCATGCTTCTTTGATATAGGGCGCTTTGACCTGGGGCTTTTGCCTTCTTCCCCACCCCTCTCCAGATAGGAGGCAAGCCACCCTATTTTCCTCCTTTTAGGATTTAGGGCAAGCCCATAAATTCCCTCCCTGCCATTTGCATGGTCTCCGCGCGCGCTTCCTCGTAGAACACGCTGCCGCTACTTGGTTTGTTGAAGTCATTGTCCCTGCTTTTGCAGGAAGTGGAGCAAAGTCTATTGTGCTTCCCGCGGCTTGCAACTATTTTGCATTTATTGCCCATTGAACGTGCATTGTCTAAAAACTTAGATAAAGGATCAATGGCAGATGTATATCCTGAAGAACTTCACAGTCTCCGCTCCGTCCACCGGTCAGCGTGTCAACCTGCAGAAGCTCCCAGAGGCCGCAGAGGTTGTCAGACCCAGTGGCATACAGTACTTAGCAACAGTGTTGGGTGACCTAAAGTAGCTGGACCTAGCCAGAGGTATATACAACGGCGTGTCACTTCAGTGGACGAAAAGCAAGGCAGAAAAGAACAAATTCACGGCTTTCCCACACTTCGGGCATATGCAGGTTGCTAGCCGCCTAGCAAGTGCACACATAAGTTTCTCCGTTGAAGCACATATATATATATATATATATACATACAGGGGGAAGAGAGTGAAGAGAGAGGGAGAGAGAGATATGCAAGTGTATATATATATATAAATAAATATATAGTGACATTGTGTGTCAGGACCAAAGGTTTTCTTTTTTTGGTGGCGCGTATTGGTCACCTCTTAGCGGCGTCCGGGGGGATTGCCTAAAAAACGCTGTTTTCGAGGGGTCAAAACAGAACTAAACTCTCGCGATTTTTTACGGTGCATTTTTCCCAAACCGGCGTTCGAAAGTTCATTTTTGACGAGACGGCTCTTTTGTGGCACGTCGTCTTCAAAACAGGCCCAAGACCCAATGTTTCGAAGGCCAAAAGTTGCTGAGCGCAACTTGCCTCGAAGCGCGTCGTTTTCGTCTCTTGGCGGGGGGAGGGGGGGCAATTAATTCACGGAACGGCCCGGTTTAAATGCAAGAACTTCCCATTTTTTTCGGCCGTTTTTTGGTTTGAAAAAAATTTGGGGCGCAAAGCAAAACACAATTAGGACGTAAGCTTTGGCCACGCGGCGCAGTGCAACAAGAAACAGAAAACAGCCGCCAAAAACGACAAAGAAGAGACAAGAACACGAAAGCACAGCGACAAGAAAAGCAAAAAACACAGGCAAAACACAGGGTTTTTCGCATGCGGCGCCGCGGCGTCCGACGTCGCGCCGGCAAGCCGGAAGAAAGAAAGACGACAGACAACAAAAAGAGCAAACGATTCAAGAGTTCAACATTTTTTCGGCAATTTTTTGGTTTCAAAAAAAAATTGGGCCATAAAGCAAAACATAACTTACGTATGCTTGGCAGAATTTTGGATTGTTTTTGCTATGGTTTTTCTTCACAATGAGGGGAATGGCAGAGGCAGCCAAAAACGAAAACCAAAAATAATTTCTAAAGAAGTAAACGAGAAAACCATGTATACATACACCTCTTATCAGGGAACGAGAAAAGGAAATAAGTTTGGTTCCTGACAGTTGAAACCGCAAGCTTGGAGCCTGAGGCTGCACGCGTTTTATTTTGGCGAAGCAACTTTTGCAAGTCTGGTCTCCAACAACCCAAGAACGCCCGCAAAGATTGCAGGCTGGCCGGAGCAGCCAGACCTGCAGTCTGGAATGCGTGCTGAGCTATATCCAAAACCCTGAGCATCGGTAATTGATCCTGTTCAATTAAATCATTGGTTTTTCTATTGACCTTGAATTTCTTAGAAATAATTGAAAATTTCAATAAATTCCCTNTGAGCATCGGTAATTGATCCTGTTCAATTAAATCATTGGTTTTTCTATTGACCTTGAATTTCTTAGAAATAATTGAAAATTTCAATAAATTCCCTTTTGTTTTTTTTGTAGATCTTATTGAAATGACATATGAGTTTTCCAATTGATTTTTGGAGGTGTGTAAAGAGGAACCCTAATTGAAATTCTAATTGAACTTCTAATTGAAAATGTAATTGATTTTGCAGGTGTTTTGAAGACATATAATCATATGTCATAGAAGACACCTCTTGCACAGATTCTTGCAGTGTATATATGCTGCAGCTGTTTTCCAACTCCTCCAGCTAGCATCGCCATTCTATAGCAACCTGCTGGCAGCTCTACTTTTTTTTCAATAGCATCTTTGCTCAGAGGTGCTT
>BGPT01001879.1:62611-106500 GCA_003297045.1 Symbiodinium sp. clade C Y103
CAATAGCACGGTCTCGCACAACCTTGAAAGTTTACCTATCAGCCAAGGCTCGATCCAAGCGTGTGAGACAAACCAATGAGGTCTCTGCACTTGAATCGCCATCAGCTCAACCATGCTGCAGCCCTTTTTCGCATAGCCNCAGCCAAGGCTCGATCCAAGCGTGTGAGACAAACCAATGAGGTCTCTGCACTTGAATCGCCATCAGCTCAACCATGCTGCAGCCCTTTTTCGCATAGCCATCCTTGGATTCTGCACAACGTGGCCATCAAAGGAAGAAGAGAAACAGTAGATTCCTCAAATGAAAAATGTTGTCACATCATCAACAAATCCAGGCTTCGNTTCTGCACAACGTGGCCATCAAAGGAAGAAGAGAAACAGTAGATTCCTCAAATGAAAAATGTTGTCACATCATCAACAAATCCAGGCTTCGGTGGCTGGTTTGATGATCCAATGATTCGTATGATACAAAGTAAACTTCTCAGACTGCAGCCTTGTCCCACGCTGTTCTCCGAAGGTTTCGCACCATCTGTCAGCCATCTTGGAGATAAAATCAACGATCTTTGCCAATTGCTCACGAGTGATCCCTCGCTCTGCAGTATCTTCAATGAAAAAAGCCTCCTTCGCTTTGCAACTCAGTCCCCAACGANCGAGTGATCCCTCGCTCTGCAGTATCTTCAATGAAAAAAGCCTCCTTCGCTTTGCAACTCAGTCCCCAACGAACAAGGACAGGGTGGAAATCGAAAACCATTACTGCACGCTGCACACTAAAATGAGAACTCATTCATTGAAACTCTGACATTCAAGAGATTGACACCGCGTCTCCTATTTCTATTGATTAAACGCATGTTTACAATGGAGGTTCCTTCCCCCCTTATTTCAGCATCATGGATAAGTCTCGCAAGCCACAAGTCTCCAAAATATGTTGAAACCTGCTTAAACCAGTGTCCGAATCCCAAAGCATGAAAATGAATCGATCAACCACACCACAGTATTTGTATATATTTGTTGGTACTTGTTGGGATGTTCTGTGTATGAAAATCTGCATATTTGCCTCCACAATAGGAACACAGATCCAGATTTGTCTCCTGGTTGGTGATCTCTGAGTAGTTTGTCAAGACCAAAGTGTTATGGCAGGTTGCGTCCACAATGTCATTGCACCGTAGCTGGCAGACCCCACTAGAAAGCAACTTGTTCCCATGCCATGGACAGTCTGGCAGACGCTCACGTAGCAGTAGAATTAACTCAGCAGCTGTGCTCGNCACAGACACCGACATGAGGCAGCGAATCCTTTGCGCTGTCCAGCGGCGCGAATTAATTGCAGTCTGCAACAATAAATATGCAGGTTTGACATCATGGCAGTTTAAGGTTTCTGTTTTGCGCAACATGAGATTGGGCTGTTTTCTCTCCATGTGCTTCACTGGCCAAGGATTCATGTTGAAGTGAATAGCACACCGCAGTGCAAATGCGGTACAGGTCCGTCTTGAGGAAAAATAACATCAACATACAAAATGGCCAAGGCAACAGGTCCAAGACAACCAGTCAACATGGCCAACGTGGTCAACAAAAAAAGTCCCAACCACCTCGCAGAATTCTTTGAAAATCAAGCTATGTGTTCAAGTATGTTCAAGTATGTTATCATCACTAGATCCCAATTAAATCCCATTCAATCACCGTGAAATCTCATTTAGTCCCCATGTTTCTTGCTTACTCCCTTCCCCCTTTCGTTGTCTTGAACCTCATCCAAACCGATGTCAACGACGGCAGCACCCTGAGATACCCTGCCACCAGCAGGTTCAATGGCAGGGCACACATTGCGCGGAACGTTCTCCGGGGGAAATCCCCCAAAGTTCAAATGGGTACACCTCTAAAGATGATCAGGAATTGTTGCTCTTACTTTGGGTTTCTGTAGCCATTATCCATGCCGTACAAATGGTTCCTACAATTTGATGACCACTAATTACAGAAATTCCAGCTGTTCCATTGAACTTGAACTTCTGTTCTTAATCCAGCATCCAGTACCCATTTATACCCATTCATTGTTCAGAAACTGTTAAGAAAGGTGCGTATCCAAGTAANATTGAACTTGAACTTCTGTTCTTAATCCAGCATCCAGTACCCATTTATACCCATTCATTGTTCAGAAACTGTTAAGAAAGGTGCGTATCCAAGTAAAACGCAGCGAAACTGTTCCCTCAAAACCAGGTCGACATTGGGAAATAAAGAAATGTGCTCGGTTCTTCAGCATCCGAAATGTCGCCCGCAACGGGCACATGGTAAAGTGGTCCGCAAAACCAAGCAATGCAGCAAGATGTTCTTCCCCATGATCTCTGGGACCTAAACTTTGGATAGCCAAAAGGCAGCCACAAAGAAATTCCGGCAGATCTACTGTGCTGCTGTTCAAGTCAGGACTGGCTGTCCTATCTGTCTTGCTAGATTGACGGGCAGCGAGGCAGGCTGACAAGCAGCGAGGCATCGATTTTACACAACCGGATGTTTAAACTCGAACTGTTTGCTTCATTTTTGGGGGCATCCCATTCCAAGAAGCAACTAACAACCGGAAAGATCCGTTGAATCCTATTGTGATAGGAAAATACGGTCCAGAATCTATGTATATGAGAATTATGTGTGAGGAATCCACTATGATAGGAATCTATCATGAAAGGATCATCATGAAAAGTTGGGTTTGACCAAAACTAGGGAACCCCTAAATCCAGGGGTTGTCGGCTTCATCTTCTGCGGCCCTTGGGGTGTACAGTACCCCATTTGTAGACGAAGAGACAAAGCCAAGAGGCCCAAAATTGGTTGAGAATGAGATAATCTAGCTGNAAAAACATCCCCAAGCCCCCAATGTCAATTGCGATTCTGATCCCATTTCCACTATGCTGCTTATTTAATATGGATTCCCGTTATAGATGATGATAATCCCCAATCTAGTAGATAATCTTTGTACTCCCCCTCAACCGTCTATAGCCATCTAGAACCATAGCCATCTATAACCATCAACCAGCAGTAGTTTTGACCACCGCTGGGTACGACATGGGCATCTTCGTGCCACTATGGCCATCCACGCCGCGCCATCTTTTGTCTGATGCGAAGCAGCAAGACCTGCACGTGCCAAGCAGGGTAACACACTTGACAGGTCTTTTTCAACCTGGGAACCTGGTTTGAAAGAAAATGGAAAAAGCAGTGGAACATGATGATATCACCAGCAATTATCGATTGTTAATACGTCTTTTGTAATATTTCATAGGCATAGTATGGAACACTATGGGTTACTTGGAACCCAGGAATCGCATGTNATATCACCAGCAATTATCGATTGTTAATACGTCTTTTGTAATATTTCATAGGCATAGTATGGAACACTATGGGTTACTTGGAACCCAGGAATCGCATGTGGGTTTGTTCACCCCAGTTCATTCAGCAGGGTAAGTAGGCTTAGTCCAGTCNGCATAGTATGGAACACTATGGGTTACTTGGAACCCAGGAATCGCATGTGGGTTTGTTCACCCCAGTTCATTCAGCAGGGTAAGTAGGCTTAGTCCAGTCGGAACTGGGGTTATAGCCCAATTCCGAACTGGGGTGAGCTACCAAGTACATTGTATACCCTCCAGGATTTAACATAAGGAAGACCCACCATTTGTGGTTCCTTGTCCCTGTGGAAACCGTGGGTTTTCCATATCTAGTGCAAAGTTACTGGAACACAAGTAGACTTGGTCTTGTGGTTGTTTGTACAAGACATTCCCTGTTTTTGGAGATGGCTTCTTTATTATTTCTGAATTCATTTGTAATTTTGGATCATCGCAAACGCTGTATGTTCAAAAAATGAAACCAATCTTTAGACAATTCATCATTAAAGGTTAACTCTGATGTATTGATGCTTCATCACAATGTCCCAGAAATGCATACATATGCCGTATATGGAAGTTTCCTGGTGGTACCCCCAGGTCATTCAAATTAGACCAAGTTTGTGTTGAAACTCATGGTTTAGGGGATCCACCCAGTTTACGAAAGCCCATATATCATCATATATCCATGTTGAGTCCACCATTTTGCCTAGCATCATCATGTTTGATGAATCATATCCATTATTGTTCATGAACTTCTCATTTTGGCTAGTGAAATGTTGGTACTGTACCATTATAATGATATTCCTTTACATAGTCCTCACATATCCATAAACGGACCACGAGAAGCCTCGTTACCCACGCCACGTCGCTGGGGGACTCGGCGTGTTCACTGCTGTAGACCACCTGAGGACACGTCAGCAGGTCAGGTGGTTGGTACATGACCAACAACCCCAGCACCATTTAAAAATGGTTGTTTGACCAATAGAGTTTGTAAGTTATAGCGGAATTCTAGGTTAATGGGAATTATAGGTGAATGGTTGGTACATGACCAGCAGATTGAGGTATAATGAGATTTTGATGAGGATGCACTTAGGATACAGTGGGATAATCTATGGGATGTCATATGATGGAATCTAATGGATCTGGGAATGGCAACAATCCAGTTATCATGTGTTCCATGGTCAAACCCGTTTTTTTCCCCTTAAATACAGGGATGATCATCCCCCAATTATATACTCATTGGGTTTAATATCTGTAATACACCCATTCATTTTTGGGAATCCCATTGCTGATGGTGGACAACGCGGGCATCATCAAAACTTCGGGATCCGTTCCCCACCATGTCTTGTGGATCCCTAATTAGCTGTAAAACAAATATCTTCCTGAGGTATGAGTAAATCCAATACCTAGTAGACATGGAGCATATGAGAATGAATGTGTTTCAAGGTTGTGCTGCATAATAGCTGTATTTGATGCTGATGGAATTGCTTGAAACATCTTCGACATTAACACATACAGGTCACAACCCAAATCTCAAGAGACTTTGGTCACTTTCGGCAAGAACTTCTTTTCAAATCGTTGAAGAAAGACAGGTTTTGTCTCGGCATTGCGGTACGTCATGCTGAAGACGAGAATCAAATCAGCTNGAAAGACAGGTTTTGTCTCGGCATTGCGGTACGTCATGCTGAAGACGAGAATCAAATCAGCTACATTTCGTGGGATGCCAATCTCTTGACTGTCAACCCATATGAAACCAAACTGATGTAGAAAAGGGCGATGTCACAAGCAAGAATAGAAGTGTTGAATGAACAATCTCTATGGAGAGTACAATCCATCGGAATGGCTGTGGTCTTGGCTGAGAGCGCCTCAGTGATAAAATTCTGCCTTCCAAGCTGTGTCCTCAATTCCTACTGATTCAATTCACAAGTGAAGGTTGGACCAGAGCTCATTGTACATCCAATTATATTCCAGTTACAAAGACAACGCAGTTGAAGGTACCCAATAATGTGATGGTTAATCATCATGTTTTCCTATTGACATTGCCATTTTGCAGGATCAATCACCTCAATTTCAGACATACCCAAATATCACATTGTCGGTTCTACATCCATCAAATAAGTTCCATCAAATTCCCATGAAACTGCTGGCGATATATCACCATTTATCACAGGCAAGCCAATGGTTTTGGATGGTATTGGGCTACCCCTTCCACCATATGGAGGTTTCCTAAGTCATGGGGATAGCCCCAAATCATCCCAGTCATTTGGCATCCCTTGGGGACTCTTTTGAAGAAAGCCTCAGATTTCTCCCAAAAAATCTCTAAAAATCAGCTGTAAATCGCATGAAATCCACATTTTTCTCGATGAAATCACCATTTTCCGATGGTTTTCGTTGGCCATTCGGGTCCCACCATACGCCAGAAACATCTCCCCCCGGCACCATATCACAGGTCATCCGATCCGCTGCCGAAAGCGGTGAAGCTGCGAAGAGTTGCCAGGCTTTGAGCCACGCGCCTGAGGAAAGTGGAGACGTTGGGGATCTTCGGCTACCCCAAAAAATGGGGATTCTCTTGTAGCAACACGAATGGGTAGGGAATAAATTGACTTCAGTATATCACTTACATCAACCTAACTTGGTACCAGTGCAAAAAATGGATTTCAATCCAAAACATAAATGGTAAATGAAGAATAAGTGTGGGTATATCACTTAGGAAAAATTAAATGTGTGTATCACTAGCAAAAACTGGTGTGTCGAAGAATATGGTGGGAAATTAGCAACCACCAGTTGTCTGACCATAAAACTCGGGAGACATACCTGTTTCACCGTTTTCCTGCATGGTTTGAAGGGAAGTGTTGCACGGTTTGATTCTCATACTTGATGGGACATGTAAGGACCCGGGCTTCAAGCCTAATGATGCTTATTTTCCATATGTTCCCACTTTTCCATATTTGAAACGAAATGGCAAAATATATTGGGACACTTGCCTATACCCATTTTTCCAATGTTCACCCAAAGAAACCAAAGCAGTGACTTCTGAAACGATGCAACAACCACTGGTCTTGACGGCTTCGGATGTGCTCCTCGGGCTTCAATGGCCGTCACGAAACCGATCGCCTGCGCAGGATGGGATGGTTTCACGGCCGACGTCGGATGGTTGCTACTGATGACTGATGTTTATCTATACATTAATAGTTAGTGATGTTTATCCAATAAACGGATTGTGTTTAAATCCAATCTTAAGATTTTTCATGTTGAGTGTAAAGCCGCCCCCAAAAAAAAGGTTGGACAAGTTTTGGAAAAGTAAATTGTCCTCAAATCAGTATTTAGGGATTTCCGGTTCTATCTTTTTGGGGATGGCTATCTATTATTCTGATTTATTGTGGATGTTGTGAACATCATCATTTATCTATGGTTGGTGATGTTCATGATCTTGTACAGAACTGCGGGGCTTTCCGCTGTAGTTCCGACTGGTTGTTCCCAATGATGACATGGGCGAAGCAACTCAAATTGCCGATGACAAGTTCATGATGGCTGGGTGATTCGACCCATCCGCAAAGTCGGTATGGTTGCAAGTGATGAAATGGCTCAATCCAGTCATCATGGATGATAATTCATCATGTTTTTTTCATGATGGTGTGTCAGGTTTTATCACTAGATAATATTAACGATGAAATGGTTGATCCCAATAATCTTGGATGATAAATGATTTGATGAATGCTTCTCTGGTATGATGTCGCTCGATGATTTTGTCTTTTCTCATGNGTTGATCCCAATAATCTTGGATGATAAATGATTTGATGAATGCTTCTCTGGTATGATGTCGCTCGATGATTTTGTCTTTTCTCATGTTCTCTATCCATAATGATTCCAGGACTGTGATCGTTCTGCTGGCCTTCCTCCAGTAAATTAACCAAGATATGGGAAACCCATGGGTTCTCCTTCGGAAAATGATCTACATGTCTGGGTTTTTTTCGATATCTACATGGTAAATTACTGGAGTTAATTTCCCCATTCTCCATTGATCCAAAAATAGATCCCCCATTCATCAGACGGCGAATTCTCCCATTGATCGGCCCGACCGTCCCCAAGTCATGAAGGGTTCACCGGGTCCGACTGTGGAATACCCCAAACTGATCGGATTTAAATCTCTAGTTCCATACTAGATTTCAGTATTCCCTAAAGATATTTCAGATGTTCCCAATTCCACGCATCCAGTGTTTTTCGAACAGCGCAGCTGCGCGCACCCCTGCGTTCTCAAGGAAATGCAGAATCCGATTCCAAAGATGTGCTGAAGCAACGGCACCTCAGATTTTGGAGTGGAAAAACACTCTGAATACTGCTTGCTTGCGGGAGATTCTTCATGGCTCTGATTATGGGTTTAGAATTCTTCTGGCTAAATTCCTATTTTACCAGCTGGTAGAAACCATTATCAGGCCTGCAAGAACGTCTCGAGATGGGATTTGGCCAAAAACACCAGGAGAGATGAGCCCATTTAAGGTCATTTAGAAGGTATATTCCATTTTCAGACAGACCCATATCTAAAACTTAGCAACTGCTTTGGAAATGGCGTGTAACATCGTGGGCTATCACCATTTACCCCTCGGTACTCAAACGTGGCTGGAATTCTCACCCATAAATGGAAACTTTCACGGGAAACTCATCTATAAATGGTGGATGTTCCACTACCATGTTTGATTACCGGAGGGTATAAGGCAGCAACTAACCAGTTACTAATTCTTGACGCTGGTCCCATCTAGAAATGATCTTATCAAGGGGTTACCGTGAAATCTCTTCTAACTGGGACATCTTGGGATCTCATCCAGTTACTAATCATTGATCCTGACAGTGGGATGTTTGCATCACCTGAGACTTTTTGCCCCCATCCATAGCACTTTCCGGGACTCACATCCAAGAAATAACTTGCTAACTGGGAAACAAATACATGAAACCAAATATCCAAATAATCCCTGGCTATAAGATCCGATAGGTAGTTTGCCTGCCGCCCAATATTCGACGTTCCATGGTTTTTGCTGGATATATAAATATGTTGGCACTAGCACACAAAATATGTTCGTATATTATAAACTTAAACTGTGGATATGCCCAGATATTTTTTGCTCACTGTGTTGGGACTTGCCCACTTACCCACATCAGTTATTGAGTTTACCCGTCACATTTTATCCCAGTGCCGGGATGCGTCACAATCCTCCCTTTCTCTCATTTTTCCCCAAGCCAACCTGCTACAGTTATGGCCCCAAATAATAGTTCTGGATGTCAGCCACCCCATTTATGGAATGATAAACCCATTTACAACCATAAGAATCGCTGGTAAAGGACTTTCAACATTATTTCTTCATATTATTCAGCTGATATTAAAACATCAATTATATCCCCATTATATATCCCAGTAAGTTAGTTGGTTACTCAGACAAGGCACCAATGATGGCGTGCTAGAGAAGCGACGCACAAGCCAGGCCTTCCCAGCGACACGGTGCAGCTCAGCTCGGCCCGTGGCCACCGAGACAGACCGGATGTGGGTGACGATCCAAAGGAAGTTGCGGATGTTGGTGACCGAAATTTTCCAAGAAAATCGAAAAATGGATCAATATAACATACTATAGTATAACCAACAGAAACGTGTATTTTGGTGACATCTCCAAAAAATCAGGAGTATAACATCATGGTGTGCCAAGCTGTCTTTTTCCCAGGCTGAAACTTGCTACTCATGGCTTTGAACTTGCAAATTTCTTCAGGGATGTATCCCCGAACACACAATATCTCCATCAAAATTGGAAAACTCAAAAGCCAGCAAGTCCTTGGGGGTACAGTAAGACGAATAAATGTTTATATATATGCGTAGTTGTAGGGATTACATCCCAAGGTATGCATGGTTACAACCACCAATCTCAACCTCATCCCTCTAATATTAAACACCTCCAAAGTGGCCCCAAAGATGTGTAAAACCCCTCCCATGAAACCATGGTTTCTTGAGGGTGTTTCACATTTGGTCTAAAGGGATTAGCAACCTAAAAAATACCCCTGTCCCATCTCATGATACTAGTTGGTTGATACATTTCTCTACTACAAATGATCATCATCCCCAATAAATCAAATAGTATAACTCCCTAACCAATCAACCAAAGTATAGTTTTCATGGCTCAAGTAGAGGTTTCCGCTCAAAACATCAACCGGGACACATCAGGCGTTCCCCCTGGGCTCGGCTCGTCCCCGCAGAAGGCGAGACAGCCTGATTCCGGGGCGGGATCTGAGTAATGGACCACACAGCTGAACATGGGGAAATTCAGATCGTTTCGTGGGAAAACAATGATCAATCATCATTAAACTATTTGATACTATGGGAAAATGACAAACACATGAAAAATTGGGGAATTCAGATTTGGTGATGCCAAAACAATGATAAAACAATGGGGAAATAACATGAAATAACGAGAAAAATGGCCCCATTCTTCCAATCAGATCTTGGTATTGGCCCCCCAATCAACACAAAAAAAAAAAACTGGATATGGGATTCCAACTTTACATTGCCTAAATATGTGGGTGAAATCAATGGGCAAAAAACAAAAAACCACCGACTCAGCAACTCCAAGTTTGGGGCTCAATTGGGCGAAGACATGGGATCGGTTTCATGATCTGGTCAGTGGGCTTGCAAGAAGATTTTTGTGACTGGCCGTCTCAAGCAAATACGTAGTGCAAGTCTGGCAGAATTTTCTGGTCCCAAACCTGAGCTGGTAGGTTTCTGTGGTTCCCTTCAACTTCTGGCGTAAGAGGCCGGTGACAAGGGGTTTCTTGCCAGCAATTTCAAATCACCAGGACCGCTCACTTCAGGCGGATCATCGCCAATGTCATGACCAAGTGCCAAACGATATGTCAAAATGTACACATATATATATACGAATATATACATAGTTGTATGTCATATAGAATGCCAGAGAGAATGCCCGATAAAATGCCAGAGTATATCCCAGATAGAGTCTCTAAGATATATGTCAGGGTGGTGAAATTGATAGCAAAAAGAAGTCATATAATATTCCAGAATGTTTGTATACTGAAAGAAAGTTTGGTTATACGTCAGAGTCTATAGAATGTCAAATAAATTGCCAGATATGACAAGTAGGATGTTAGAGGAATGTCAGATAAAATGTCACATGGAATGTCAACTAAAATGCCAGAATATAAGCGAGATAATTGTCATGTAAACTGTCAAATATAATAATGCCAAATAAAAATGTCAGTTGGTTTGTTTAGAAGAAAATGTGTTCTTTTTTTTTCAATTGGAGCGAATATATTCCCATTTGATTTTCCCAAAAAGAAACTGTCCGAAACAATCCAAATCTCCGGAACTGACCACCATAGTCCGAAAACTGAAGCGGTCAAGTTTCTTTGAAGTAGAAAATACCTCCAGATCTTGGAATCGGTATTGTTATAGATCCAACGCCATAAACCATCTCAACGGCCAACCATTTTATGGGTCATTTTTGAAGAGCGTATCCAAGAAGAGTTGGACATTGTTTATTGTCAGATTTATCGGGCGGTTTCCCAAAATACAATGGTATGGATACCCCGAATTATCCAGAATCAGGCCACTTTAGTCTTGAAACCCATGGTTTTGGGGTACCACCATTCTAGGGAACCCCGGAAACCCCTATCTCACGACATTCCTTAGCAAAAACCCCCCCACCATTCTGGCAGTCCAACACAAGTCATGCATTGCAACGCGCCTCGCCCATAGGCCATTGGGCCCCAAGAACCTGGGTCCGTGTGTTCGGACCAGCGTTTGAAACGCCTAAGAATGATCAAAATAGGGTGGTTAGTTGACTCAAAGAAAAAATGGCTGGTGGTTTGATGAAAAAACATGTCAATGTGGACCATCATTCTAGATCGGATGGAGAATTATTTGAAAGGATGCTGGAAACAGCTAGCCACAAAAAAAAGTTAATCGAATGATGAGCGATTCACTTCTGACTGGATGTACATGGATGTACCATATGTCCGGTTCAACAGCGTCCTGGGTGGATCGATCCACTAAAGTTGACCTAATTATGAGCCGCTTGAAGCCCTGCGAAAGTCGTTGTGGAAAGGAATCGAGTGGGAGTATAGTGGGGGTATTGTAAGAATATAGCGGGAACCTATTTGATTGACATTGGGTATGGGTCCTTTGAGTCAAGCTCTTGCGCTTAGAAATATTGGATCAATGTGTTTTTGTGGCCGAAATCGGGATCGCCTGTCCGTATCTTGAACTTGTTTGTCTACCAAGTTGGATCTCTCTTGGTTTCGACTCGCCCATCATGCTAGTTCTGTTTGGTTGCTCAATACATCTTCCCATGTGTAGCAAGGNTTGGATCTCTCTTGGTTTCGACTCGCCCATCATGCTAGTTCTGTTTGGTTGCTCAATACATCTTCCCATGTGTAGCAAGGGATGATAGTAGTTGTACACCAATAAACGAAAATCATCCAACATCACAAAGATCAAAACATAGGGACATATGAGTGAACTCCAAAAAACATTTTTAAACAAACAACTATATATCAAAAGGGGTCAGTTGAAAAAGGGTGAAATACAGAATCCCGTCGTTTCACCAGGTGTGTGATCTATACCTTTGCGCAACCCTCGCCTCATCATTTTCGCCGGGCATCTCAGTTCACACGCAGACTATAGTCGAACAAATTGCAGGCAGCTCGCTGAGATCGTTGCCGTACAAAACCAGCACTTCTAACTTGTTGAACCCTGCAAACATATTGGTCAAATTGGCCCAGACTTCAGCAGGCAATTCATTGAGGTTGTTGTGGTCCAGCGAAAGATACCCCAAGCCCAAGCAGTTCTGGAGCCCTGCAATCACATTGGTCCAGGCTTCAGCAGGCAATTCGTTCAGATTGTTCTCACCCAACCGGAGAAATTGCAAGTTGCCAAGCGGTGCAAACAGGTTGGCCCAAACTTCAGCATGCAAATCGCCAAGCGAGTTAGATCTTAGGTCTAAACTCCACAAGCTGCCAAGCGGTGCAAACAGGTTGGCCCAAACTTCAGCAGGCAAATCACCAAGCGAGTTGGCCTCGAGGTTGAGGTCTTGAAGGTTGCCTAGTCCTGAAAAAAAATCCGCAGGCAACAGACTGATACGGTTGCTGCTCAGATCGAGCTTCCGCAACTTGCCAAGCCCTCCAAACAGGTCGGCCCACACTTCCACAGGCAAATCACCAAGCGAGTTGTTCCCCAGGCCGAGCTCTTGCAAGTTGCTGAAACCTGAAAAGATTNAGCCCTCCAAACAGGTCGGCCCACACTTCCACAGGCAAATCACCAAGCGAGTTGTTCCCCAGGCCGAGCTCTTGCAAGTTGCTGAAACCTGAAAAGATTTGAGCCAGTTGCTGCAACGGCAACACACTGAGACAGTTGCTGCCCAGATCGAGCNTTCCCCAGGCCGAGCTCTTGCAAGTTGCTGAAACCTGAAAAGATTTGAGCCAGTTGCTGCAACGGCAACACACTGAGACAGTTGCTGCCCAGATCGAGCTTCTGCACCTGGCTGAGCCCTGAAAGCACGCTGACCAAGACTTCAACAGGCAACAGACTAAGACGGTTGCCACCCAAATTGAGTTTCTCCAACTGGCTGAGTCCTTCAAACACGTCGGTCCACACTTCCACAGGCAACTCACCAAGCGAGTTGAACCCCAGGTCGAGGTCTTGCAAGTTTCGGAGTCCTGAAAAAAAATCAGCAGGCAACAGACTGATACGGTTGCTGCTCAGATCGAGCTTCTGCAACCGGCTGAGTCCTTCAAGCAGGTTGCCCCAGACTTCCACAGGCAAGTTACCAAGCGAGTTGCGCCTCAGGTCGAGATCTTGAAGGTTGCCGAGTCCTGAAAAAAAATCCGCAGGCAACAGACTGATACGGTTCCTGCTCAGATCGAGCTTCTGCAACTGGCTGAGTCCTTCAAGCAGGTTGGGCCAGACTTCCACAGGCAAATCACCAAGCGAGTTGCGTGCCAGGTCGAGATCTTGAAGGTTGCCGAGTCCTGGAAAAAAAACCGCAGGCAACAGACTGATACGGTTGCTGCTCAGATCGAGCTTCCGCAACTGGCTGAGTCCTTCAAGCAGGTTGCCCCAGACTTCCACAGGCAAATCACCAAGCGAGTTGTACCTCAGGTCGAGGTCTTGAAGGTTGCCGAGTCCTGAAAAAAAATCCGCAGGCAACAGACTGATACGGTTGCTGCTCAGATCGAGCTTCTGCAACTGGCTGAGTCCTTCAAGCAGGTTGGGCCAGACTTCCACAGGCAAATCACCAAGCGAGTTGCTTGCCAGGTCGAGATATTGAAGGTTGCCGAGTCCTGAAAAAAAATCCGCAGGCAACAGACTGATACGGTTGCTGCTCAGATGGAGCTTCTGCAACTGGCTGAGTCCTTCAAGCAGGTTGCCCCAGACTTCCACAGGCAAATCACCAAGCGAGTTGTACCTCAGGTCGAGGTCTTGAAGGCTGCCGAGTCCTGAAAAAAAATCCGCAGGCAACAGACTGATATGGTTGCGGCTCAGATCGAGTTTCTCCAACTTGCCCAGCCCTCCAAACAGGTCGGCCCACACTTCCACAGGCAAATCACCAAGCGAGTTGTTCCCCAGGCCGAGCTCTTGCAAGTTGCTGAAACCTGAAAAGATTTGAGCCAGTTGCTGCAACGGCAACACACTGAGACAGTTGCTGCCCAGATCGAGCCACTGCACCTGGCTGAGCCCTGAAAGCACGCTGACCAAGGCTTCAACAGGCAACAGACTAAGACGGTTGCCACGCAAATTGAGTTTCTCCAACTGGCTGAGTCCTTCAAACAGGTCGGTCCACACTTCCACAGGCAACTCACCAAGCGAGTTGTACCTCAGGTCGAGGAGTTGAAGGTTGCCGAGTCCTGAAAAAAAATCCGCAGGCAACAGACTGATACGGTTCCTGCTCAGATGGAGCTTCTGCAACTGGCTGAGTCCTTCAAGCAGGTTGCCCCAGACTTCCACAGGCAAATTACCAAGCGAGTTGTCCCCCATGTTGAGGTCTTGAAGGTTGCCGAGTCTTGAAAAAAAATCCGCAGGCAACAGATTGATACGGTTGCTGCTCAGATCGAGCTTCCGCAACTGGCTGAGTCCTTCAAGCCGGTTGCCCCAGACTTCCACAGGCAAATCACCAAGCGAGTTGTGCCCCAGCTCGAGCTCCTGCAGGTTAGCGAGTCCTGAAAAGATTTCAGCAGGCAACAGACTGATGCCGTTGTGGCGCAAATTGAGCTTCCGCAACTGTCTGAGTCCTTCAAGCAGGTTGGGCCAGACTTCCACAGGCAAATCGCCAAGCGAGTTGAACCCCAAGTCGAGGTCTTGAAGGTTGCCGAGTCCTGAGAAAATGTCGCCTGGCAACTCGGTAAGTTTGTTTGAACCAAGGTCGAGGGTCTGCAGCAAAGGAGTCTTATCAAAGATTTCTCTTGGCAGTGACTGTAATTGGTTTTCGCTGAGATCGAAAGCTTGTAGCCGCGGGCTGTGCTGCAAAAGGTCTTGCGGAAGCGTTCTCAGTTCGTTGCCTTCAACGATCCTTTTGCCCCGCTCAGTTTTGCCTCCGAGCAAAAATTGTTCCAGAGCTGGCATGGGGCGTAGCAAGTCTTCTGGCAGCTCCATCAAATGATTTTGGCTGAGCGACAAGATTCTCAAGTTTAACAAACCCAGGAACGTCTCTGACCCTACGTGTTGCAAACCCAAGCGGCCCAGGTCTAAGAGTTGCAGACTGTCCAAAGGAGCAAACAACTTCCCAGGCAAAAACGACAACCGATTGCCAGAGAGCGACAACCGTTGCAAGCTTCTTGAAGAAGCAAAGGCATCCTCTGCAATACTTGTGATGCCCTGGTAGCTGGTAGCTCAAACTCACATCTTTGAGGCGAAGGACGCCTACAAGGCTGCAACTTGCAAGGTGCTTTGTCCCATTGTCTTTCTGCCCACAGCGGCACGGAAAACATCTGAAATCAGTCCCGTGAATCGGGTAGAAGTGCGTCGAAAGTAATAAAGCAATGATCGTGACCAGCAAACAGGGCGAATACCTGAGCAGTGTTTGCAAGGAGAAACAAAGAACTCGAGTTCATCCATTTCAAAGCCCTACGTTTGCAAGTTCCCGACATGCCTCGTTCTGATTTATGTTATGTTGTATTTTCTTTCATCTTTCACTTGAATTTGCATTTTGAAATATATTTTTTTGGGCTT
The DNA here is from genome assembly GCA_003297045.1 of Symbiodinium sp. clade C Y103. NCBI lineage: Eukaryota > Dinophyceae > Suessiales > Symbiodiniaceae > Cladocopium > Cladocopium sp. clade C. Next base: position 78,179 of record BGPT01001879.1, read on the forward strand.
TTGGGATTTCATGTTGAAATACATTTCAAAATATGTCAAATCTGTCTTTCTCGCTGTTGGTTTGCAGGGTTCCCACTTGAAAAATTGGAACATTTTGGGCCTTCTAAGGGCTCTAAGGCTGTGAGTCTGGGACTGAGCGCAGGAATCGAAATTGAACAATAATTGCCATCTTTGAAAGCATCAAAAATCAGAAAGATAAAAGTGCTCGTGTTTGACCGTGCTTATAGTTGACCAGATCATTTCCAAAATAAAAACCTGAACTTTGAACAGACTTGCAGAAGGAGGAAAAATGAATTCTTTTTCGGACCAGATTTGCAGAATGAACTTTAGGAATGAAACAATGAACTCTCCCAGGGTTTTCTCAGAAGCAGCCACTCAGCCACTCTCAGCCACTCTGTGAAAGTGGCTGCACTAGCCACTCAGCCACTCTCCGCCAGCAGAGGCTCTCAGCCCCTCTGGTACACTCTCAGCCCCTGTGCTGGAATGACTGAGAGTGGCTGAGTGGCTGGCGCAGCCACTCTGTGTGGGTGAGAATGTGAGAGAATTTGGAATGGCTGAGAATGGCTGAGTGGCTGGTGCAGCCAATGTGAGTGGCTGAGAATGGCTGAGTGGCTGGTGCAGCCACTACTGTAAATCTTAGACGCAAAGCCACTCAGCCACTCTCAGCCATTCAGAGTGGCTGCACCAGCCACTCAGCCACTCTCAGCCACTCAGACAACATCTTCAACGTAGCAACATCTTTCAACCTAGCAACATTTTCAACTTAGGAAGATCTTCAACGTAGCAACATCTTTCAACGTAGCAACAACTTCGGGGTAGCAAGATCTTCAACCTATGAACCTCTTCAACGTAGCAACATCTTCGAATTGGCAAGATCTTCAAGCTATTAACCTCATCAGCGTAGCAGCATCTTTCAACGTAGCAACATTTTCAACTTAGGAAGATCTTCAACGTAGCAACACCTTCAATGTAGCAACATTTTCAAGGTAGCAGGATCTTCAACGTAGCAACATATTCAAGGAAGCAACATCTTCAAGGTAGCAAGATCTTCAATGTAGCAACACCTTCAATGTAGCAACATTTTCAAGGTAGCAGGATCTTCAACGTAGCAACATATTCAAGGAAGCAACATCTTCAAGGTAGCAACAACTTTCCACGTAGCGAGATCTTCAACGTAGCAACATCTTTCAACGTAGCAACATCTTCAACGTAGCAACATCTTTCAACGTAGCAACATCTTTCAACGAAGCAACATCTTTCAACGTAGCAACATCTTTCAACGAAGCAAGATCGTCAACGTAGCAACACAAGGTAGCAAGATCTCCAACGTATTAACATTTTCAAGGTAGCAAGATCTTCAACGTAGCAACATTTTCAAGGTAGCAAGATCTTCAACGTAGCAACATCTTCAAGGTAGCAAGATCTTCAACGTAGCAACATTTTCAAGGTAGCAAGATCTCCAACGTAGCAACATTTTCAATGTAGCAAGATCTTCAACGTAGCAACATTTTCAAGGTAGCAAGATCTTCAACGTAGCGACATCTTTCAAGGTAGCAACATCTTCAAGGAAGCAACGTCTTTCAATGTAGCAACATCTTTCAACGTAGCAACATGTTCAATCAGCATGGCGAAGACCAGCCCTAGATCAGTATGGTTTTATGGTTTTTGGCATTCCCCAAAAGTCAGAAACAACATGTTTTCTGAAGAAATTGGAGATTTTTGGAAACATTTGAGAAAGTTTGGGATAGGTAAACTCTCTTGAAGGAACCACTTGCCACTTGCCCCTTGACCAAGTGCCTATTGCAACCTCTCTTGGGGAACTTTCTTAGTTGGCAATATAAATGCAATGAGTGTTGGAAAACAATATGTTTTGGTGGCTAATTTTCCTTGCCTCTACCACTTGCTGGAGCAAGACTTTGGAGCAGCAGATGGTTGCAGCTGGCGGCCGCAAGGTGTGGTTTGGGGAAAGGTGGTGGGGCTTGAGATTGTTCATGAAACCACACAGTGCTTTTGAGTTGTCTTTGAAGTTGGCTTTGTGAGAATGTTTTTTCTCATTTACACAGCTGCGTAGCAAGAGCAACTTGTCATGAAACCTGGTTGTTGGTCTGTAGTGATTTTATTCCTCAAGTGTCAGCCGGCCAGTGACAACCTTGCCCTCGCCAGGAAGGGGCCACAGCAACCTGTGCTGTTTTTGTGCCAGAGCCACTTGCCCCTGCTGACCTTGGCATAGCACAGGCATGTTCTGAGGTTTGTGCCCAGCGAATGATGGAGGAGCTGTCCGAGGAAGACCAGTTGGAGATGTATTTCACTGAAGATTAATCTTCAGTTTTGATTTCCCTGATGGTTTCAAGGGAACCATGAAAAAATATGTTACCCCTGCAAACATATAGTACTGGCTATTAATTTTGCTGGAAAAAACAAATTGCCCATGAGGCACATCACCCATGCTGTTCAAGTGAGCAAGAAGTTGTCCTGGCCCACATACCGTGAGTTGCTGGCTTGCTCTATTTTGGTTTGCTTTTTGAATTTGTGTTGGCTGTAAAATTTGGGGTGAAATATCTCTGTGCCATTTTCCTTTTTTCTCTGTTATCAATCACTATGCTCAGACCCAGGATGGATGGAGGTCGCAAGGTTAGCATGGACAATGTCAGTATCACCCAATGTTTCTGTTCCTTGATTAGTTTAACAGGATTTTGATTGGTTGCCTGTGTGTGCAGGGTTTCCTTTGACAATCACCATTCCTGACAAGTGGCCAGTGAGCAACTGCATTTAATTATCAACAATTGGTTGACACATGCTGTCATTGCACATTAATTTCAGGACTTGAGGCTGGCAATGGAGATGCTTGATAAGAGGGTGAGGACTCACTTGGCCCAGACGGCAGAATACTTCGAGAACATGGCAGGGGGAATGCCCAGTGTTGAGGAATGGCTCGCTACTTTGAATGAGGCAAGTGAATGTTGAAACACTGGAGCTTGGTTTCAGAGCAGCAATGAATGCAACTATATAACTATTCGCATGTGGAAACTTGACATGCTGAACACCACAAGTGACAAGTGTTGTACATTTGAATATTGATGTGCTGGTGTAGTTTCGATTTAGTTCATATGATTGTTTGAAAGAGTTTGATCACAAGTAATTATCCTTTTGGTGATGAAACCCTGCAGACATTCAAATTCCCAATTCAGTTGCCACTTGCTGGGAAGATGTGGCAATGTGTTCCCAGCCTCAATGCAGATCAAGGGCTTGAACACTTCCAACAGCGACTCTTGACTTGATTGCGCTGTGCCCCATGGGATTTGAAATGGTATTCAATACTTTTCTGACCCTTGATCATGATTTTAGGTGAGGTAAATAAGATGGATTTTGGTTCAATCTTACTCCTTACTTACATCAATGAATGAGAAACTAAAGAAGGTTTATTTATATTGTATTCCCTGAATTGACTTGATCAATTACATCTAAGGCCTAGACATGCTTTTGCTATAGCCATTCAATTTTTGCATGCCTGCACTCCAGGTGATGGGCACCTAGTGTTCTTGCACAGTGGGTTCTTCTTGACTCTGTGTGCAACATTTTCGGGGAGTGCGGCTGTGGCCAACTGAATCCTCTGACGCCAAGTTAGTTGGTATTGTTTTTGAATTGCCTACCATAGTCAAGTGCCTGGTGAAGCCTTTTGGGTGTTGATTCAAACTTGAAATGCATCAAGTCACTTGAATTGTTGCGATTGCATCGCATGGCTTCTAGGCACTGGTGTGACATTGCAGTCAGATTTTGGTTGTGACGGAAAATGCAACTCTAGTGAGACACTGACTCGATTCGTCCTAAGTGCCGGCCCCGGGCCATTTGGCAACAAATCAATGATGAGAGTGTGTGTCTTGCCAGGTGTGGCCAGTGCATGTGGTGTCCTCAGCCCTTGACACCTGCAAGTAATCTAATTTCATTCAGATGAACTTTACAGAAGCAATTGCCATTTTGCCAAGGCCTCTTGATTGCTAAAGCATCATTGCGTTGCTGTTGGTGATTTTGATTCGCTGCAACAAGTATCCAGTGGCAAGTGCAACCACACCTTCGTTTAGAGAATGGCAGCTTCCAAGTCAAGAAGGTCTGGGAGAACTGTACAGACTTATTCAAGTTATTTGTAATATAGTATATCAAACAAATGTACATAATTCATATTTGCCCTTGGGTGGGTAGACTGCGTTTTGTGTAAGTTATTGACTGTTGCCCTGTGCATTGCCTTCTCACTTCAAGGTGCCATGCATTTTCGGCAGTGCCCGTGCCCAAGCTTAAAATCTGTCTGCTTGTTTGCGCAGTCCTCTTCCAAAGTCAAAGAATGATTTTCGCTTGCCACTTGAATGCCTCTTGTCAGCCCCTTGATCTTTTCCAGCCTGACTGATTGCCACTTGGCTTTGTGGCCCAGAAGGCACTTGCCCCAGTTGCTACCAAGTGCCAGGATTCCATCCATTTGCACATCCAAGATGCCCAGCCATGATAAGGATGATGGCCCCCAAACTGCAGCAGAGAGTTTGCAGCTTCATAGGGCACGGCCAGGCAATTATTCTGTTGTGCAGTTGCACAAGAGACGGAGACTTTTGCTGGACTCAGTAGCTGGTCTTGTTTAACATCATGTAATTGTCAAGTGATTGGCTAACAGTTCAATTGCTTTTTTTGTCACATTGACAAGGGGCTTTCCACTTTCGCCTCCAGCACCTCGACGTGCACGGCGCCCCCGGGCCTATGGAAACATAGGCGCGAAGCATTGTGAAATACCCCTGTGCCACGCCAACACCGTGGCCACGCTAACCCCGTGGGGTAATGTTAATGCACCGCCCAGTGCCACGCCAACAACGTGGCCGCGCTCACACCGTGCCAGGGAAACCTGGACTGGGCACAGCCAGTTACCGGACTGGCACACCGACCACACACCGGAGAACTGGCCACACTGGTCAGTGCCAAACAACTTTTCATACTTTGCCAAATGCATCACACAGTAATGGGCCCTGTCCCATTACACCCAGTTCACTGGGTACAGCACTATACCGGCAGCTTTTGTTGCCAACCCAGCACTTACTTTGGCAACTACTGTTGCCCAAGACAGCCTTTACACAGCGGCTGCAGCCGCAACAAACGACGGGGAAACATCTCCGTGACCTTACCGGTTTTCACAGACAGCCAGCCGGCTTTGCCACGCTTTGCGTGGGGTGCTCCTTAACCCGAGAAAGGTTGGCAGCACTACCTCAACATACTTCTTCTTCTTCTTCTTTGTCACATTGACAATGCAGATTGATTGGAAACAGTTTGCACTTGTCACTTGTCATTGTGTTTTGTTGCAGTTGCTTAGCAAAATATGGCCCAACCATTTGGAACAAGGCGCACCCACCTACCCACCACCTTGCTGATGCAATTGGGCATGCATTGGCTCAGCTTGATCCATCAAGTGCTCACTTGAAAGCCAGTGCCACTTGCAAGCCTGCTTGCGCAGCTGCAGGGATGGACACTGCAAGTGCTGATAAGCACCAGGGCAGAGCCAACCCTTTGAAGCCAGTGAGTGTGGATCGGGGTGACGATGAAGAGGAGGAATTCTTTTTTCAATTGAATCAGTTGGAGTGACAGCTAGGTAGGTCAAGTGTGTTCCTGAGAGCATTGACGTTTTTGTCACTTGTAAAATCTCGTAGTGCTAATTTGCCAAGTGCCATTGCTGATGTGATTCTATCAGTGGTTGGCAGAACCCTCACTTGCTTCTTTGCTCTGCAGACAATCACTCTGCAATTCAACGGGTTTCAAAAATGATGTGCATTTGCATGTGCTTGCACTGAAGTGGTTGGGGATGAGCAGCATGAATGCTAAAAGGGCTCAATCCTCACCAGTGCTGTTACCAGTGTGTTTTAGTCAGAAAAAACCTTTGTCATCAACATAGGTGCATGAGTCTAGGGCAAGTTGTGAAACACAGGTGGCTATGTTGTGGTGCCGGGGGCCCAATGAGCCAGCACCTTGCACCTGACAGCGCCATGGTTCTTATCTCAAAGGTGCTTGTCTTCAAAGTATCCAAGCTCAAGATCATTTGCAAGTGATGCATGCCAAGCTTCATGGTGATTCATGTTCATTAAAATGCGCACTCCGAATAAATTTAATACAAATTAGTTTTGATTTATGTTAGACTGTTCTGAAATTGTAAGTTGGACACTTGACTGTGTCAATGTTTCATTGGTAGTGAGAATCTTTCATGTGGAATGAGGTCAGATGATGTCACTTGCGGTGCTAAACTAAGATGCAGTTTTCAATTGCACTTTTTCAGTGAGCTGCAGCATTCAGATATGATGTTTTCATTTTTACAGTATAACAAGTTCTACTCAGTTGCCAAGTGCCACAATCACTGTGCAATTTCTGTTATTGGCATTGCAAATATGCCACTTTCACCTGCCAAGTGCCACTTGCCAAGTGTTTTTCATCTTCTCAAGTGTTAGTCAGTTCTGCATGTACATGCCCAAGGTGAGATGTGCTGCCAGCAGCTCCGATGAGGAGGTGAAGGCCTGACATAAATTGACCACCCTGCTCATGCATTGGCTTGTTATGAGTATGGTGGAAAAGCATGGTTGGGCTAGTTGGCTTGAACTTGTCCAGTGCAGTGTTTTGTTGGCGCAGCAACATTTGGTTGGATCAAGTGAGAGTGGTGCGACATTGCAATAGCAACAGGCATGCATATCAATCCAAAAGAATGATGGAAACATGGTTGCCAACAGATTGACAAAGCAACACAATATAGGAAATATTTCCCTTGTGAACCCACCTTTTGCTTTGCATGGCGGTAAACCTCCGGGCATTTCCAACTGGCACTTGTATGGCGACTGATTACCTCCCACGTGATCGAATTGTGCCACACATTGGGAGGATCCTTTTCATGAATTTTATAACACGTGTGAATTCATTCCAATGCTTTGCATATATGTTTCTACTAATTTGTGTCTCTGTCTATGCTGTGACTCACTTAGAGAAAGCTGAGGAAAGGACAGCAAGCTTCTTTGCAGCATTTGGGGAATGTTTGGTAAGGTCAGAAATTTCACCTACTTACTTTTGTAAATTCAAAAATATTCAGGAGATTGGCTGTCAGTGGTGCGGCTGTTAACAGTCATGGTAGATCCTGTTCACTGTTCATCCTGACTTGAGCCTAGGCACTGTACTTGCTTGGTCTCATTGACCCACAAGCGGCCAGAGACGAGCTGACACTTGCCCAGTGGTGTGACTTCCTGTCAGAGGAAATCCAATTGAATTGAATGTGATTCCCATTGACATTGCCCATTGACATTCCATTGGCTCTTGCCATTGTGTGAACAACTGAGGAGGAACATCAGTGCTGAGTCGCGCCATGTCTGGAGACTTGAAGAGTACGCCCTCAGCAACCTCAAGACCAGCATTGGAGAGTGTCTTGTTTTGGTATTTTTTGACACTTCAAGCTTGAAATCAAAAGGTTTTGAGCTGAATCTTGTTGAAAATTGTTTGCAAAGAACAGGCACACACATGGATATTGGGTGACATTAGCTGGCTCCTAGCTACCAAGTGCCTCGACCGAAAGCTCAGAGAAGAGCAAGCCAGTGCCAGTGACCAAGGAGGAAAAGGAGGAAAAGGAGGAAAAGAAGGAAAAGGAGGAAAAGGAGGAGGACGTGGATATGGAAAATGGGCTGGCAAGTGAAGCTAAGCTATATTTTTGATCAGAATGGATACCAGGATTGGCTGTGAGTGGCTTCAATGCGGGTAGTCGGTAGTCCTGGCAAGTGACTATTTTTGATGCCCAGGAAAACGAAATGATCGAGGTGACCAGTACCGGTGGTGAGGTGGTATCATGGCCAAAGCAAGTGGCACTTGTGGGCTATCCCATCTTCAAGCAATTTGAGGCCCAAAAGATTCAGTCTTCAAAATGCAATTTTGATTTTATTGCTTTGGAGATTTACTGTCGTATAAGTCATTGTGCTTTCTTGGCTGCCAGGGTGCTTGCTTCATCGGTTTGCTTCATCGGTGGGCATGAGCTCAAGTCCTTCAAGGATTTACCACTTGCTTTGGGAGAGGGGTGGGAGGACTCGCCGGAGCGCAATTTGCAGAGAGCACTCAGCAGCTGGAATCTTGCCCGAGTTGGTCTGTCAAGTGAAAATGTTTTTTTGCAAAACCTGCATCCAGTGCAAGTGTCAATGGTTTTGATTTACCAATTTTCTTGACTACAAATTGCTGCCTTCTGCAGTTTGAGTTTTCAAGGCAAATGCAAGCAAAAGGTGGCAAGCGGGATCTACCAAAAGAGCCAGGGCTTCACCCACAGACTCAACAGGTTGTGCCTTGATAAAAATTGGGTTACTTAAATTGAGTGTTGCATTCATTTTCTTTTCACTTAGCTTAGCATGTGCAATTTGTAATCATTTCCAGAATCATGAGGTGTTTTCATATCCTGATTTCAAAGGACTGTTCTTCGAGATCTTGCGTCATCCACACAAGCTGGTCCGGCTTCTGAGCCTGAAAATGCAATGTGTCATTGTGTATCCATTCCCTTCATTGCAAGTGCAAATAGATTAACTTTTTGGTGAAGGACATCTTAATCCTGCTTTGATTGCGCTTGACTCTGAGGCTCACTTGCCAAAACTGCTGGCAGCGCACCATCACTATGATGCTGCTCCTTGATGGTTGGCTGACTGCTTGGCTCAGAAAGAACAGTCACATTCTGCTTTCATGTGCCGCTGATGTCAGTGTGCAAAAATATTTCTTGTCTTAACTTTTCATTGGTGACTAAAGGCTTTGGCGCCGAAGTCGTCTGTGCAGTCCAGTCTTTGCATCGGAACCTTGGATGGGCTGCCTATCAGATAATATCTTTTCTCAAAGGTGGCACACCGAACCTTGGATCAAATGATGCCAGTTCAGAACTTATGAAAGTGTTTGCCACTCACTTGCCACTTTCCACTTGCAATGCCATTGCTTTTGCATTTTTAGCGAAAGTCTTTGTCATTCTCAGGGAGGTGGAAGATCTCTGCAAGGACATGGAGAATGTTGCCTCCAGTGCATGCTGGGTATCTTCTATAACCAGAGTGCACAGCATCTGGGCAAAGGATCTTGGATACCCAACACCAGGGCTACTTGGCTCAAGCTGTAAGATTTGATCCGTGCTGCTTCAAGTAAATGTTGCTCTGCAAAACCTTTGGTGGTTTTTCTATATTGCTTTTTCCGAGGGATAGAATGCGGAGACAGTGATCCATGAATTGGAGAAGGTGACCACTGAATCACCGGTGCACAAGAAGGCTGGCATATAGAGTTTCGAATTTCCTTGAGATTCCAGTGCCAACTTCCAGTCACACATGTCTTTGCAAGTTTTCGCCTGTGGCAATGGCAAGTGTGCGTGGAAGTGGACCAACCAAAGGCTGAGGCGTCAGCTTCATCAGCTGTGCCCCCTCCACGACCACCACCCAAGGTCAGGCCCACAGAGCCAGAAAGTGGGAAGTTCAAATCCGCAACAGTAGAGTAGAGTCGGTGGCTAAATGGATGGAGGAGAAGGGCAAGGGCAAGGGCAAGGTGGACAAGACCATTATCATGGTGGCCTCCAGCCTGTGCACCAAGTCCACCAGCACCCAGTGCACCAGCACCCAATGCACCAGCACCCAGCGCACCAGCACCCAGTGCACCAGCCCCAGTGCCTTGTGCCACTGCACCAGTGCCAGCTCCAGCTGCACCTGCAGGGCCAGTGTCCAGTGCTGCACTACCTGCAAGCCAACAACCACCAGTGCCAGCTCAAGCTCCTCGTGACCCAGTGATGTATCTCACCTTGAAGTATTTATGCATGTCTATTTGCCATTTGTTCTTTATTATGTGAATCAGTGCTTGCACGTTTCAATTTGGATTGAGGGTGGAGATCCTCAATGACTACCGTGTGTCCAGACAAGTGGCTCTAGAGTTCTTTAAGTTGGGCGCCATTGAGGGTGGCAGGGTGCGTCAAGTGAAGATCTTGTTCTTCAGCTGCAATTGGTTTTCTGTTAGATTCCAATGTTGAGTTCAGTTAGTTCCTTGTTTGTTTTCCATTGACTAGCTTGCCGTTGCATTTGCAAGGAGCCGCTTGCTCTTCAAGAAGGACCAGGAGATGGACATTTGGGTGCTCAGAGCTGTCCGACCTTGGCCTGCATAATTAGTAAATTAAACTGAGATCAGGAGCCTTGCTTGCTGAGGAACACTGGAACTGATGATGCGCTTAGCAAATTAAACTTGCCACCACGTCTGTGTCTCACATGCACTTTGTCAATTACATACAATGGATTCTTTGATTAGCCTGCACTTCCTCCATCTTTGCGTGACACTTGAAATGTGTGAGGATATGAAAGACAACAGCTGGCACTGCCACCATGGCAACGCGAGGATCATGCCCACACTTGGTGGAGGAACCCTGGGCAATGGCAACATGGTGGCTGGCAGGGGAGGCAGTGGTAACCACTTGCCTCCCTTGGATAAGAGCCGAAGGGGTGAATTGCAAGCAGCCAAGTGCCAGTGTTGCTCAATCACGTGCATTTCTTGAAATATGTTGAACCATTTTTGAAATGCAATGTCATTCATCTATTTTTTTTGCTGTGGTGTTTCTTTGTCACTTGCCCAGTAAATGGTGCTTGTGCTGCTAGCAATGGCCAGTGCAATCATATGCACTTTTGGCTGTCCTCATTTTTGCTCAGTGATGGCATTGTTTGCCCATCAGAATTCATTCCATTGACGATTGTGGAAGAATGGATCATGCAGATGCTTCTGCGCAGGATGCAAAAAAGTTGGTTAGCCTCACCCCATCTGCTTGTTTTTGCTTGGCCAGCACTACTTTGTGGATGTGGTAGTCACACTTGCACCAATCAAGTGAAATTGATATTACAATATGTTGTCAAGGCATCATTGCACTTGCTGCAAGTATGTTGACTGGTCAGGCACTTGCATTTCTGATGTGTTCAGAACTCAATCGACTCGTCATGAGTGCAAGAGCATATGGAAAGAATGGAACAGTGTTGAGATTAGATGTATCTTTGCCAAGTTGGCCTTTGTGTCGGCATTTGCATAGCTAGTGAGTATGGATAATCCGTGCATGTTGCTTGGCAACTCAGGTCTTCAAGGGACGTGCATGCCTGGCAGTCGCACTGTGAATGTCTCAGATGTGTATTTCAAATCAGCTTTAGTTGATGGCATATTCCGTGGTATGTTCATAGCCATGGCATGCAGTATTGTGAAAGAAAAATGAAGGAAAACATGTTTTTTGCATGTGGCAGCTTCACGGTTTCCAGTCAGTTCACCATCCAAACCCAAATGAATTCTTTCTGACATGCCCCGTTGAAACCAAATTGTGTTGCCAACCGTGTTCATGTGATTTGTCTATCCAACTGGCAAGTGCACCCAGGCCCAAATGGAATGTATGGCTCCAGGACCGCAAAAACTCACACTTGGAGTGATTTGGTGTCATCCCCAGTGATGTGCAAAGCCCATCTTGAATGAAGATGTTCTGTGTGTGGCCACTTGCAGCATCATGTCTGACACTACTTCAGGCACCATCACTTGCAGATGTATTAGTTGACCTGAGTCAAAAGGTTTTGCCTGCCAGTGACACTGTCATCTGTGGAAAATAAATTCAGGGCTGAAATTCAAGCAGCAATTGCTAAAAATACAGGTGCTGGGGCGCGCGAAGACCCGCCCTAGATCGGTAGGGTTTTTCACAAAGGGCTCTCCCAAAAATCTGGTTGGACCAGGATGGTTCTCAAAAGTACCCGGATTTTTCTCAAAATGTTCCATTTTTTCTCAAAAGGTCCAGGTGCCAAAACGAAGGGCGAATACTAAAGTAAAAGGGACATGGCCCAAAAAAATGATTTTTTCCTAGAAAAAACGGATTTTTCTCAAAATGTTCCATGTTTTTCTCAAAGTGTCACTTTTTTTCTCAAAAAATCATTTTCCCTTCCAAAAAAATCCAAACTTTTCCAAAAGAATCCTGGACTAGCCCAGGAAAATTCAAAAAAAAACAAAAAAATCTCAAACCAAAAAAAAAAAAATAGTGTGAAAACAAACAAAACAAGCAAAAAAACATCACCAAAACAGCCAAAAATATTTGACTGGATTGTATGTATCCCTTGCCAATCATGATTCTTGGCCGTAAGGCTCAACGGCAAATCGCACTTGGCATTTGAAATATCTTGATCACCATGGCTCGTCATGGCAGGAAGAGGGCCAAGATGGTGATGATGCCCCAAATGATGATGATGATGCCCCACTTTCAGCAGGATGCCCCAAGTGATGGGGATGAGAGGACACCTCAACATGCTCCAGGGCAAGGGTCAGCTGGCTCAGGGGCAAGTGCGCCCAGTGCGCCCAACCCGCCGCAGGGTCCATCTCCAAGGCGTCGAAGGGCAGTCATCAAGGATGAACATGCACAAATCACCAAGTCTGCCACTTTGATTCGTGGTCTTCCCAGGGCCAGGCTCAGTGAGGCACTTGAAGCTTTGCATTTGATGCAACTATGACTTCGGAACTTGATCTAGATGGTCTTCTCACTTGCCTCTGGATCTTCACCAGGGTGAAGCCGAATCAACCGATTTGCGACTTGAGATACTTGTAAACACTTATCATCATTTTTGAAAAAATATTCTGAGTGCGCCAGTGTCTACACTAGCTATCTTTTGTGAAATTCAAAGCAATGATCACAGGCGGTGCTTCCTTGTTGACTAAGGAGTGTATACCTATGGCGGGTTGAATGACTCCTTTGCCAAGGCCTACAATCGCACCGTGGGTTCAATTGGCAAGGAAGCTTTTCAAATGCAAGTGCTGCAGAAGTTTCCACTTGTGTTGACAACACAGTCAGCCAAAGACATTGCAAGTGGCTTTGGCTTTGATGAAGCATGCTTGATCCCACCTGCCAACAAGAGGACAAGGGCACAGCAAGCCATTGCCAATACTCAGCACATTGGCTTGATGCTTCGTCAAGGCCTGCCTGCCCAAATTGGTGTGCAAAGTGGTGCACAGCAACACCATGGAGTGTCACCTCAAGTGTTGGCAAGCATGGCTGCCCCTATGCCAGCAGCACCACCAGTGCCAGTGGTGGCAACACCAGCAACACCTGGCAATGATGATGGACAGCAAGTGATCCAGGCACCGCAGACACCAGTGCCAAATCGAAGAAGATTGCCACCAGGCACACCACTTGCTCTGATGTTTGAGCCTGCTGCTACTCCTGGCACACCAGCTGCTCCTGCGCAAACACCTCACCCTCCACCTGCCATGCCTGCTCCAGTGCCCAATCAATGGTCCAGCTGCCATGCCTGATCTAGGCGGGGGGGTGCAGCTGCCAGTCTTGCTCCGGCTGCAAGTGCAATGGATGCAGTAGCAAACCCTGCTGTGGCTGCCAATGCAATGACGAATGCAGAAGCCAGTGCAGCTCCAATCCCTGCTGTAGCTGCCAGTGCAGTGGACCCAGTGGCTAGTGCAGCTGCAAGCCCTGCTGTGGTTGCCAATGCAATGGATCCAGAGCCACTCTGAAAGGCCGATGTTTTTTGCCAAGCTTGGATGCAGCCAGGAGAAGAAGTGGAGGCACTCCCCTGTGGACATTCGTTCCACTCATGCTGCCTGACACATTGGCGTCGAGTGGCTGAGATTGAGGATCTCCACAAGTGCCCCTTGCCTCCACAGTCCTCACCCGAACCTGCCCAACAAGGTGGGGCTGCTGGTAGTGATGACTTTGAACTTGTGGATGAAGAAGATGGTGCCCCCCTCGTCCTGTGCCACTTGGTCCTGCTGCTCCTGGCCCTGAGCTTTTGTAAAAGCTGTGAGAGAGCATTTGCCAATTTGATCTGGCCACTTGTCACAGCTGCCATCATTTATTTTGATGCAGGCACTTGTCAAAGCAGAAACAAGTTGATTGTTGAATGCAGGAAAACGATGAACATGTTTTTTTGGAGAACGTCTGTTTTCTGTGCCTTGCAAGGGTTTAGTTTGGGAAATGGGGTTGCCCCAGTTGCAGTACAGCTGAAATGCTGTGAGTCAACTATCAATAGGATTCATGATGCGTTGTGATGGTCTTGGCACTTGGACTTCAGGTGGATGCAATGACAAAAAAAGGTCGGATGTCTCTTTCTCCAAAGGGCACCACGTCATGCTCTCTGAAGTTTATTGTGTTTGACTTGGGTCTGTTGCCTTGCAGGATGGGACTTCACTTGGTGTGCAGCACAGCTTTATCACTCAGCACATCTTCACCTGCTCTTTCAGAATTTCATGTGATGTTAGTTTGGCATGGTTCTTCTACACTTGCCAGTGCAAGTTTGTCTGGNTCACCTGCTCTTTCAGAATTTCATGTGATGTTAGTTTGGCATGGTTCTTCTACACTTGCCAGTGCAAGTTTGTCTGGGCTCACCAGTCATTATGTTCAGATGAAACATCATGTTCAAATTGAATTTCAATGTTCAATTCAAATGACACTGATATGTCCTGCCAATGTTGTTGATGGTTCCCACTTGACTCACATGTGCCACTTGAGATGGCCAATGAGCCAGCATCGCCATTGCCCTTGGCCCTTCTTGCTGCCAACAATACTGCGCTGCTGGTCTTTGATGAGTGAAATGATTTCTTTCCAAGTCCAGTGGGGTACAGCATGAATGGTGAACAACAAGTGTACTGAGATGTTGCCTACACCTTTGACAAGTTTCAGCTGGAGGGGAAGGCAGAGAAGCTCCCGCTGCGCAAATTCTTGTCTCACATGCGATCGGTGGCAACATCGTACAACTTCTTGGGAAGCTCCTCCATTCACATCTTCAACAACCAGCACAGGCATTGTAATTCTGCTTTGGTTTTCCGTGTTGATATTATTTAGTTTGCCAAGGAAAAACACACCTTGCAGCCAGCCCCTGGCAGGCCAGGTGTTCTCCAGGCGAATTTGGCCACAACAGCACTTGTCTTCATGTTCATGATGGACACTGTGGAAACTGCTCGGTCTACTGAGAAATCTTCACTTGCCAAGAGTTGGATAAAGCATCCAGTTGGTTTGCAGAAACCTCCGTGAAACTGGTGTGGATGCCTCCACTCAGGTTTGGAGAAACCAGTGCCTTGCACTCACTGCAGCAGGGATGATCAATGGCTTGGACCATGTGATCTCCAGTGCTCATCGCACAGTGGCGCTTTCTCTGAAGGAAGAATGGCAGAACATGGTCAGAGCCAATTTGTTGCTCACGGAGTGGCATGTTCCATCTTTCATTGATGTGTTGATGTTTGCATGCTCATTGGTGAAGTTCCGAAAAGAGAACAACAAGAAGCCCTTGAAGTCCGCCATCATCAATAGCCTCAAGGTTGCCTTGGTTTCCTTCCTGAGTGACATGTTGTATTCTTACATTTGGAATGTCTATGCCAGATCCCATGACGTTTACAATGATCAATGAAACTAAAAAACTGTTGTATTTAATTTGTTGTTGCTTTTCCTTTTCTTGCCAGGATTTTTTCCAGTGAATCACTTGATCCTGATGTTGGCGATGACACCCCTGGTTCGGATCCTTCATCTTCGGCATCCAGTCACATGTCTACTTCTCGAATGTCCTTGCCACAGATCTGGAAGTTTGTTGAAGAAGCACAGGTCAAGTCCACATCACTTTGCCAACTTTCAAAACTCAGGAAAACGGATGGTGCTGCCGGTGCCCAGGACAGATGTGTGTCATTTTGGCAATCAAAGATGCTTGCTCTCTACAAGTCAAGGGCAGAGCTTGCTTTCCGCTTCTTGAATCACTTCTGTGTGGTCACTGACAGCAGCTGCCATGGTTGCAAGGACACATTGATTTCTTTGTTCTACAGTCCTGTCCTGAACAATTGTGCTTTTGCCACTTGCCAGTTCATGAAGCCAGGCAAGGTCATTCAGCCATTTGACATGGATCTTGAAGAACATGTTGAATATCTTNGAACAATTGTGCTTTTGCCACTTGCCAGTTCATGAAGCCAGGCAAGGTCATTCAGCCATTTGACATGGATCTTGAAGAACATGTTGAATATCTTGCAGCACGGCGGGAAGTCCAAAGGCTTCATGGCTACCGCTTCATGCAAGCAATCTCGAACCAAGTGCTCCAAATGACAAGTGGCAAGTTCTGCCTTTCTTCTTTCAAGTCCCCCACTGTCGCCAGGTGATTCATTCCAGCATATCACCAGTGCCACTGGCAATCACCTGCAGGTGAAGAAGAGGAGGGGTTCACTTGCCACACAAGACCTTGCATGCTTTGATGATGAGACACCAGTGCTGACACTTGTAATGGATCAAGGGCCACCAGGTATGGCAGCAATGGCCTACCTGCAGTCACTTGGTGTTCTGGTGCACTGCTCATTTGACAAGGTGCACAGGTGTGTGAGAGACTTAAAGCTGTCATAAAAACAGGCCAGTGGCAATTTCAGCCAGACGACATTGATGACCAGCTTCGTCTGGAGCCTCAACTACGAACCATTTAAGTCTGGCGCCTGGTTTGAGACAAGAAATGTGCTCTGAATGCATTCCTGGCAAGTGAAACCAGTGTCCCTGAGCTGAGTTCATAATATCACTTTGGGCAGGGGGGGCTGCTGCTTTCTTGGCTTTGCCTGTTTCATTAATT
The DNA here is from genome assembly GCA_003297045.1 of Symbiodinium sp. clade C Y103. Lineage (NCBI taxonomy): Eukaryota > Dinophyceae > Suessiales > Symbiodiniaceae > Cladocopium > Cladocopium sp. clade C. Next base: position 94,771 of record BGPT01001879.1, read on the forward strand.
ACTTGTTTTGTTATGTATTTGCCTTGTGTCACTTGTATCTCTTGCCCAGGAATCGGACATCTTCCAGAAGTACATGCCCAAGATCATTGCAGACTTTGATCTTCCAGAGGATGCCAGTGCTGAGCTGGTGTGGCAGGAATTCCCAATGGTTCAGCTGGCATGATGCAGCTAGTGGTCACTTGCCAGAGTACTGGAGCACAAGAATGGTACTAGAATGGTACTGCGCGAAAACCAACAAAGATGCCAATGCCACTTTACCCTTGCCAAAATTCAACAAGATGAGAAAAGACCTTGGAGGCCTGGAGCTTGCTTTCAAGTGCCTTTCAAACGCGACCTATGAAAATGCACATGTGATGTACATCTGCAGTGGCCCCTCCCAAAGGGGGAACTCTTGGCACATGAAACATGTGAAGACTGCCATGGACAATCTCAGATTTCAGCTTCACCTGTCAAGGTCCATCACTTGGCAATGTGAAAGGCACTTGCGAGAGTTGGCCCAGTTCTTGAGCCCTGTTGGTTGGTCCAGTTTTGACACGCTGATGAATGCTGTCCTGAACCCTGATCAAGTGGCCAAGAAAATCTTCCCCTCTGTCACACAATTGCTGGGTCGTCGATGTGCCTCTTTGTCCAGGCACTCCAGCCCACCATATAGCTATGTGGGACTACTTGGCGATGACTTTGCAAGTTCAAGGGCAGCAGGAGACCCCGTGATTTCTGATCTCACTTCACTGCTACATTTGGAGGTTTCAACAATTGATCAAGGGCAAAACTTAGCAGCTGACTTGCGGTTGACACTTGATGCTTGCTGAAGGTTGGCCAGCATGCTGCTGTGGACTGGGCATCATGAGAAATCCAAAGCTCTTCTCAAAGTCTTGGTTGCCACCATTCCTGACAGCAAGTGCATCGAAGACTGCCACTAAGCTGTGAGAGTTGCCAGAGGGCCCGGGGGAATGAAAAGGTTACTTTGCCTGCTGTCCAATACCTGCTTAAAACTTCGAAGGTGCTGTCTCAAAGGGGCTTGCCACATGGTGCTCAAGTGACGTATGATGCATTTCATGAAAGGTTCCGTGGAACAAAGCCCGTGCCACAGTCTGAATTTTTGGCTTCCAAGCACAAGTTGGAGAAGGTTTTTTGGAAACATCATGGCCACCCGTGATTGGGTTGCTCTCAGTGAGCCAAATCTGGCAGCTTCAGCAGCTGGATGGGAATGGTGAAGGAAAAGCTGGCTCAGTCTGCAATGATGTTGAAGGACTGCCCAAGTCCAGGCTTCCACCTATTTACTTACTTTTTTTCATCCTTTTTTCACTTAGTTAGATACTTACTTGCTTCCCCCCTGGCACTTGTATACTTGTTTTTTCAAGTGCTCATGGCTGCACTGCAGGATGGCCTCTTGGCCGTTTGTGCTCTGCCAGGCCAAGTGCTTCAGCATCCAAGTGGCACTTTCTTGGTTCTGGGGCAACACAAGTGGTCAGTGCTGGTTTGGCCAGCAACTTCCGATCCCTCATGTGGTGGGAATCTTCATGTCTGGCTTGATGCAAGGGGCTCAGCCCAATGGCTTCATGTGTGGAGCCTCCACAACCTTTTCACTTTTGCTTCAACCAGTGCTGCTTGGGAAGGGCAAGATGGTGTTGTGGTGATCTGCAGGGAAAAGGAGCCGCTTCTCAAGAAGAGCCTGCGGCAATCATCGACATTCACTTTCAATGACCTTGCCTTGCTGGCTGCTCATTACAACCATGACAGGCCAAGGAATGCTACTCGCAATGAGCTCTTGAAATTTCTTGCAGATGTTGCCAGTTGCCAGTGATGGGAATGAAGACTATGTCTCCTTGGTGCTCAAGTTCGATGGCAAGTGTCCGGAAAAACATCCGAGGAACATGATGTGGAACTCGAAGAACAAGAGGAGCTTCTTGAATCAGTTCTGGACAACGTGGATGGGGCAGAGAAGGATGAATTTTATGGATTGAATGCCAAGGTGAAGACCCGCAAGAAGATGGCGAAGATTTCCCACTGGAAGAAGTTGTACAATGAGAAATGCCAGGAAGAGGAAGCAGCTCAGCTTGGTCATATATTTTGAGTCTTTTTTTCATGAGTAACAACAAGCATGGTCATGTGGCAATTCAACAAACTGAGGCAAGAAGGCAAGCACGTGCAGAAGGCAAACGGTATCGGAAGAAAGCAACAGGCAAAGGCAAAGGCCGAGGAAAAGGAAGAGGCAAACAAGCAAAGGAGTTTGCAAAATCAGTGGGGCTCCAGATGCTCTTGGTCCAGTGGTTCCGCGAATGCTTTTCCAGGACCCTCCTGATGGCACTCAATGGCTGCTGAACAACCAAGTGCTTCTTCCCCTGCTGCAAGTCTTCCAGTGCCAGCAGAGACAGAGCCATCTGAAACACAGTTGGACCAAGCAGCAGCTGCCAACCTCCAAGAAGAACCTGCAAGTGCCCCCCCACTTGATGCTCAGCCTGCTGAACCTTTACCTGCTGAAGGACACCCTGATGCACTTGCTCCTTTTAAGGCAATGGTGATGGGCAGCAGGCACACGGAAAAGTTGGAGGCGGTGGTGTGGAGGTGTACTCAACACCTGCAATTCTTGCAATGCTGGAGCCCAATGCTTTTTTCAAAATGGGCCTGAAGCAAAATGACCATCGGTTTGAGACCAAGTGCACAACACCACATGAAGATGTGTAAATAAATCCTTTTGACAAGAAAACTCTCAGCAAGTGCTTTGCTAATGGTGACTGGAGGGACGCCCTCAAAAAAGTTCATACTCGTTGTTGGGAGAAATGGCAGCTTGTGGCTGCAAAGTATCCACTGGGCACAGGGATAGAGGCCCAGGTGCCGGGTGAAGTCCCTGCACATGTGATAGAGCTCTTGAAGAAGAGAATGTCCTTGCCACCTGTTGTTCGCTACCCAAAGCCGTAGGCTGCTTTTGACACTTGTGGCCACAGAGTGGTTCCAGTGTCACTTACCTCTGCCACTTGCAAAAAAACTGGCAAGTGGAACCAGCGCAACCCATGATAGGGGTCTGGGAAAAGAATGCATCTTTCTTCACAGTTGATGAGAATTGCCATTGTTGTTTCAAGTTTTGGACTATGTGCAAGGATGTGATGGCTTCTACTTTCCCAGCTGGGCTCAAACTATAGCAGCAGCATTTTTTCCCAGTGAGTGTGACATCATGCATGGTCATCCCATGTCATCACAACGATGCGCAGGCACATTTCACTCCCAAACCATCACTTGCAGATGAAATGCTTTTGTTTTCAAATGCAATCATTTCACTAGCTTCTGCTGTTGCAAAGATGGGCAAGCGGCAGCCGACCGTTTTGCCACTTGCTATCCTTCCAATTCTTGCTGGCATCGGTGTCACTTGTCCAGTCAAGAAGAAGAAAGCAAAACATGCCAGCACTGATACACCCAGCTCAACAAGAGCCACCACCAGTGTCCTGCACTTGCCCTGTGTTCCCAAATCAGATTGGATTCAATCTTCCATTGTCAGACAGGAGGAACAACAGCCTGAATCTCAAAAGGATGAAGAGGTATTGGAGGCTCTCTTTGACAAGATCTCAAACTACTCGGTGTTTNTGAATCTCAAAAGGATGAAGAGGTATTGGAGGCTCTCTTTGACAAGATCTCAAACTACTCGGTGTTTGATTTTTTGCACTTTGCATCTTTTGGGAGGCAAGGTCGTGTTGAAATCAAAGACACAAAATGAACTGTGTTTTCTTACATGTCTTGTGCCATTTGAACTTAACCCTGCCAGGTGTTCGCAACGTGCAATGATGGCCAGAGCTTCTCCGATCATCACTGAGTTCTTGGCATTTGATGCAAAGCACTTTGGTGGAATGGCTGACTCTTGGCTCTTGGACCTCCATTCTGAAGCTTGCCTACCCTCATCTTGCACACTTGCACTTGTCGGACATGCTTCTTGCATTTGTCGATCGGGCATACAAGATGGTGGAATGCTTGATTTTCTGGAATTCTATGGTGGAGTAGGCAACTTGTCCAGGGAGCTTCTCTTGCGAGGCTTGCATGGTGCTCTTTTTGACACAATGTACCGCCCAGTGGATCATGACTGCTTGGGTCAAGGGTTCCGGTTGTGGTTGGATGCACTGTGTAGCACTGTCATGCTGTGTGCCAGTGTGAGCAAGCGATGCCTGGAGAACCACTGGCTGGGGGACCCTGGCCGAGACTTGGCGCAGGTTGGAAATTGCCACTTGATCATTACAGCTCTGGTCTACTGCCTCGCCACTTCGCTCCAATGTGCCACTTGCTTGGAACAACCCCTCAACAGCTGCTTGCCAGACTGCCCCTTGATGGCCAGTGTCCTTACCTTTTGATGAGTTTAGCCACGGAACATTCTTTAGATATCTTATGTTTACAAGAGATTCGCCTCTCTGAGGATAACATGTTATCAGCCCACCACGCCGCCAAACACAGTGGCTGGACCTTCTTGCCCGGCCCTTGTGCAATTGATTCGCAAGGGGCGCCGACTGCCGGTGTTGCGGTGCTGTGCCGGTGGCCTGTTGTAAAGAAAGCTTTACCTTCAGATGTTGACCCTGAACTGTTGTGCCACAGAAGGCGATGGCAAGTTTTGCAAGTGCATAGGCCCGCCAGAAGGCCTTTTGTGATGGTAAACCTGTATTTACATGCCTCTGATCGGTCCTGTGCACGCCGGCTAGGTCATTTGCTTTTTGAGCTTGTTGCACAAACGGGTGAGGATAGCTTATTCATAGGTGATTGGAACAATGAGCCGGATGAGGAACCCGCGCTTTCTCCACTGCGGGGCGGGCGACTCCATTTGGCTGACGATATTGCTGGGCCTCTGCAGCTCCAGCCCCCCACGCGCACTGGGGGTAGGCACATAGATTATGCGTTGCATTCCATTCAGTTAATTCCTACAGAGCGGTGTCAGGTCTCAGGGGTTGCTGATCATGATCTTGTGTTTTATTCTTTTCCTGTCTCTGCTGAGGAAGCTTGTTTTCGGATACAACCTGCGAGGGCGTTGCTTGCCAGTGAGCCCATTTCGGATGAAATATGGAACAGCACTTTTGATTTTCCTCGTTTTCGCGCTTTGCTAGAACAAAGCCAGGTTGAAGAAGCTTGGGTTTTGCTGAGCAATGCAGCTGAAACCTGCCTGCAAGCCAAACCAGGTCGCAAACGCAGTTCGGTGCCAGCTCCTACGCAAGTGCCGCGGGCACCTGTCAAGCCTGAAACCCTACAGTCAACCTTGGAACGCAGATTGCGAAGAACTTACAGGCGGGTGTTGGAGTTGCAGAAGCCAACCTGGCCCTGGACTTTGCTTAACAAGGTGCGTGGACAGATCCACAAGCTGACCAGAGTCTTTCCTGAACTCAGCGAGTTTGATGTTTTGTCTCCAGAACTTTCTGATGTCCTCCTTCAGTGCATTCGGCGTGAGAGCGATGCTTCTTCTGAAAGAAGGTTAGCGCGGTGGAAGCATGACATGACTGAAAACGAACGAGCTCTCATTCGTTGGGTCAAGGGTGCTGATAAATTGGTCGCGCCGTCCGGTCAAGATTCAGTTCCGGTACATCCGCAGCTCAAAGCCGAACATTTTAGCCGCGAATGGCAGGCAATCTGGTGTCCCCATGAAAGTGTCGACCCGGCTGGGATTTTGCCTTTTCTGTCATGGATCCCTGCTCATGGGTATGTTTGTCCGGAACCAAATTTTTCAGAGGGAATTTTTGCGAGGCTTGCAAAGCAGGCGACTGGGAAAGCGCCAGGACCTGATGGATGGAAAGCTGACCAGTGGAATTTGCTTCCTACAGGTTTTTATTCTGCCTTGTCTTTGTTGTGGTGCAAAATTTTAGACGTCGGTATTTTGCCTCCTCAATGGACACAGGCCCGATGCGTTCTCATCCCCAAGGATGTTGGTTTCAGACCTATCAGCGTTGCCTGTTTAGCCTGGCGCATCGGCATTAGCGCCTTGTTGCACCAATTGTCACCCTGGATCGATCAGTGGGCGCCGCCTGAACTGGTTGGTGGTTTGAAGGCAAGAAGTTCAGTCACTGTGCATGAAGATCTTCACAGTGCTTTGCAAGGGCGCACTCTGTACGGCGCCAAGATCGATGTGGCCAAGTGTTTCGACCATGTGAACATCGAGCAGGCTTTACTGGTATGGGAGAGACTTGGCGCCCCTGCCAAGGTTGTACGTATTTTGAGGTGCTTTTGCCGCGTGCAAACCAAAACTTTTGAGTGGCAAGGTTTTTGCAGCCGCGACAGCATTAGGTGTACCCGCGGCATTTTGCAGGGATGTCCAAGTAGTTGCGGCTTACTCGCCGGCTTGATGGCTGTTTGGTGTAGATATGTGCAGCAGCATTCGCCTAGAGTGCAACTTTCGGTGTACATTGATGATAGGACTTTGTGGTGCCACGAGCGTCAACCGCTTCAAACCGCCCTTGATGCATCGCAACATATTGACGAAGTGTTAGGCCTTCGGTTGAATGCTTCCAAATGTGAACTTTTCTACAAATGCCGCGGTGCGCAATTGCAAGCTTTTCAGTCCTGGAATGTTGCTTGTAACAGGAAATGGAAGATGTCTGCCCATTTTAAGTTGTTGGGAGTGCACTACTTTTCAACGAAAGCACGCCGAAGACCAATTGAGCCTGCAGTTGTTGCAAAAATGCAAGCACGCTTGAGGCGACTCCGCATGGCCACTCATAAGTATTGGTGCAAACGACGCTTGGTGAGGTCGCTTGTCCTTTCGTTGTTTTCGCATACGGGTGCTTGGACCACCATTCCGAAAAAGACCTTGCAAAAGTGGAGATATGCCGTTGAGACCACCATGTTGGGATATCCTCAATCTGGGCGATCCAGATACTTGATTTGGACCTCATTTTTAACTCCGGAACTTGACCCTGAATCTGCCTTGGATTCCAAAGTCATCTTTCATGAGCTGTGGAGACTTCGCAAGGAGGTGCTGTTTGCCGTAGTGTGGCAGACATTGAGGGTTTGCAATTTACTGCTGCCGAACCATGTGAACGCAGCAGCCGCTTGTTTGATTGCAAAAATGGGGTTGGGAACGTCTTAGCAAGAGCCGTTTTCAAACTTCAATAGGAGTGTTAGATCTTTTCTCACGGAGCAACGTGTGTAACAGCTGCCATGAAAGCCGCTTGGAAGCGGCAGCTTTGGCAAAAAGAACCGCGTGCTGCAGAAATCGCAAGCACAGATGTGGAACCTGTCACTTCCATGCATGCTGCATGGATGAAGCAAGGTCCGAAGCATCATCCTTTGTCTTTTTCAATTGCTTGTGCTGCCGGCCACGCCGGCCGTAAACTGGCTAAAAAGTTTGACCTGGATCACGTTTCTTGCATGTGTGCGGAAGAATGGCCTTCATGCCGGCATGTCACATGGCATTGTCCTGCTACCAGCTTGCCCGAGCACAATTCCCCACCAGCCAACGGCGTTGAAGAAAGATTGTTGGTTCGAAGCATTGCCCCTGCGCCTTGGCCTCCAGACAGGGTGCCAGAAGACATGCTTCCTCCAGTTGAAGTTTGCAATGCTTTCACTTCACAAGAGGTGCAATTTGACGGCAGAATTTTGGTCGCTACGGATGGTAGCTCCCAATCTTGGGGGGCCGCCTGGGGCATCGCGACAGAGAATCATGTTTTTGCTTTTCCGATGAAAGGCTGTGACCAGAACATTTTTGCTGCCGAGACCTGGGCAGTATTTCAAGCCTTGCATGCAGGGCATGTCACTGGTATAAATGTGCGCATTTTATGTGACTCACAGGCTATTGTTATCATACAAAGCGCGGGTCCGGCGTGGTGGGTCACTACCGCCCTGGGCCTCTGGCATTTGGCAAGCTATTGCTTTTCTCAGTCCTGGAAGTGAGATATCTTGGGTGCCAGCGCACGGCCGTTCCAAAGGTTGGGCGCCCCCAGCTGGGCATTCAGCTGCTTTGTGGCGAGCGTATAATGACCGAGTTGATGCGGCAGTTCAGGCTGCTGCCAAACCTGGGATTGCTTCTTTGAATGCTTGGGCTCGAGAAGTCCAAGATGCCATTGCATGGAGTAGTTTTNTTGATGCGGCAGTTCAGGCTGCTGCCAAACCTGGGATTGCTTCTTTGAATGCTTGGGCTCGAGAAGTCCAAGATGCCATTGCATGGAGTAGTTTTGCACCTGCAAGACAGAAACAAGCTTTGCTCGACTTGCGAGGGCATCTCGAGCCATCAGCTTCTCACTAGCTGAGGTGTCGTGTTTCTTTGAAATCCTTTGCGCTTTGGCGCCCCGAAAGCTGCCTCCAGCCATTCGCCCCGGCGAACACAGGCTGTGGCAGCGTTACAAATGCACAACAACAACAACAACAACAACAACAACAACAACAACAACAACAACAACAACAACAACAACAACGTCCTTACCTTTTGCAATGCAATGAAGGTGAGTAGACATTTGGGCTCATTTGGAGCAGAGACACCAAAACCATTGGACCACTTGCCGAGAGCTTCAAGACCTCTGGGGGCCAAAGCCAAGCAATTTGCCTGGCACCCTTGGGGCATTGGCAAAATCTGGCATTTACACCCTTCCCTTGGAGCTGAAGTAGCTGATCTGTTTCTGTCCTCCTACAGGCGACAGTAAGCTTCTCTTGTCAGCACTTGCCAAGTTAGCCTAGCAAATTCATGCATGTGCTTGCGAGGGCAAAAAAAGTGATGGAATGCAATGCTTGACGTGGATGATGATAAGTTTGTTTTGAGCACTGCAACATTGCTCATTCCAAGCTTTTGCTTGAATGTGTTGCGGGACTTGCAACCCTATGTTATGAAAGGGGGATTCACTGCAAGTTGTCACTGCGTAAGTTCGTGCTAAGCACTGGACTAGACATGTTGAATTGTTGAATCCTTTTCAACAAACTCCTGGAACCCCCTTGGCTGAGCAGTGGCTCACGAAGCGATGTCTGGTTTGGGACGTGATAGGTGCAGCGGGTAAAGCTTTGAAAAACAACTCCGGCAAGGGACTCCCAAAGTGTGAGAGGAAGCAACTTGGGGTAAGTAACTTCGTTGGATCTCCGTAGACTTCTGCGTGGAACTCACAAAGCACCGACACATGGACGCACAACATCTCTGCGCAATGGTCCTTTGACAGAACTCACAGGATCTCCGCGCAAGGATCTTGGAACCGAACTGACAAGATTTTCTGCGCAAGGATCCTTTAAACGAAGTCCTCAGACCCCTGTACAAAAAATGCCTGAAAGGAATTCACAGGAGCTTCTAGTACAAGGAAGGACCTCATACTGTCTTTGCAGAAACATCCCTTCAAGGAGTCTTAGTTCACAGAATCTCGGCAAAAAAAGCTACAAAAAAATCAGGAGTTCACAAGACCTTCGGCAAATCACTGAAAATGAGGGCTTGAAGGAAATCTGCACAAGGATCCTGAATCAATCCATAAGGCTTCTAGATACCAAGATCTCTGCCAATTAACATGCGCAAAGTGCGAAGAAGGTTGCACGACCGACATCGACATGAGCACCGCGCCGCAACGAAAGCGATCCGACACACACACAAAGTTCAGAGATTTCGCGAACGATATGAAAGACAGAACCCCCACAGCGAGAGCGATACAACACTCAGAAAATGCTACAGCGTGCGCAACGAAACATCAATGTTGAACATGCAGAACAAAATCCTACCTGGCACTCTAGGTGTCAAACGCTTTGTCAAGGTCTCTAACACAAAATGATCACCCGGTACCGAATCCAAAAGGGACGACAGCACAAATGAGCGTTTATCGGACCTTTCAAAACATACTCCAAGTTCACCGAATATTGTGCCTGCAACGAAAAATGACCTCCGAAACCACCTCTCATGTCGGCCCATGCCTGGCAGCCAACGTTTTAGCAACATGCACGAAGTATTGCGCCCGCCATGCAGATGGAAGAGTGTCCGATGTCCTGCTTCTGCCACGCAAACCAGGTTCTGACCCTCCAAACTCCAAACTTGCCGAATCTCTGCCAGGCACGAAGAACAAACAGCTCCAAAAACGGAAACGGCGCGCCGGTAATTCCGATGAAAGCCAAGTGCGAGGCACCGTTTGCGCGGTGCAGTCAAAACGATGAATGGATTTAATCTCAGAAGGGCTTTTGTGCGTGCCAGCACCGGAAAAAATCAGGGCCCATAATAATCATTAATGTGGGCACACTGTTTGGGGAACAAGCCCGCTCTGTACAAACATGCTCACGGCTTCGGGATACGTGGAAATATGGCAGCAGATTACGAAGCCACAGTGGCTTGAAAAATGACTGGGACAACAACACACAAAAACCTCTGCAGCCAACATGCATGGCTTTGCCACGCATCCGAAATCTCTTTGAGCAAGAAAATCCCGATGGGCTCAGCAGTGATCGGGAAGCAGAGCTCCGTAGCTGCAACTTCTTCCAGTATATCAACCGATCGCTTCGCTCCAAAGCACGGCAAACAGTGCAAACATGTGCAACGGAATAAAAAACGGCAAAGAAACCCAGAAAGTCAGATGGGAATGCAAACGCTGGGTCCAATTCTGCTTGGAAGTTCACCGAAGCCTCATCCCCAAAATTTCCTGATATGGCTTGGTCCAGCTGTAGCTCGTAGATGGCCAGCAAGGTGATGATGAGGTATGTAATGGTGTAAGCAACATCGAGAACCGCATCCATCATCGCAGCACCCAGGCGCACCCACTTCACGGAGGGGAAGGCCAGCAAAATCGTTGGATAGACGCTATTCAGACAAAGGAAACCCACAAAAGCCCAAAAACATCTTTCGAATGTATGTGAATGCGTCGCAGCTGAATGAAATGCAAAGGACACGAGCGCGCCCATGATTTGCAGCTTTCCAAAGGCCTGTAGCATCACTGTGAATAGCTGCAGCATTGCAACTTTGAAGCCGTAGAGCTTGCCTTCAATGCCAAAATACTCCTCATAGAGCNTCCAAAGGCCTGTAGCATCACTGTGAATAGCTGCAGCATTGCAACTTTGAAGCCGTAGAGCTTGCCTTCAATGCCAAAATACTCCTCATAGAGCAGCTGCGTGGGTTTCAGCGGTTTCAATCTGATTTTAGATGAACCACACCGGCGCAAGTCGCTCAGGAGGACGATTATCAAGGCCAGGTATGGCAAAGAGAAAAGAATGGAAGGCAACAGCTGCAAAAAAAGGCTCTCCTCCAACCACCCTCCAGAATCAGAAGTGCCAGCACCCTCCAGCAATCTCCCATCACTGGACTCAACTGTCTGCTTGAGAGCAAAGGCATCTCGGACCAGTTGCGGAAGGTTTGAACGGATGAAAGGTGGACTGTAACGAACAAAGTATTGCCCCCCAAGATACGTTGCTGCAAGCAATGAGCTGATCCGAAGCAAAGCAACAGCAAGGACTACTAGTGGTGATTGCCGTGCTGGTCGCCCAGATATGAAAGAAGGATCTACCTGCAAACTGCCCGCCACAAGTCCCACCTGTTTTGCCAGGTGGTGCACATCATCAACTTGATTTTCCAGCTTTGTCAAAGAGNATGAAAGAAGGATCTACCTGCAAACTGCCCGCCACAAGTCCCACCTGTTTTGCCAGGTGGTGCACATCATCAACTTGATTTTCCAGCTTTGTCAAAGAGCCTTCACGGAAACGGATCGTGGCCAAATAGTGGTTGATCTTGACAACCATCTCGGCACATCTGACATCAGCTTGGGCTGAAGCAAAAGAATCGCGGGTACGCACAATCTCGATTTCTCTCAACTCATCATACTCTGCTCTCTG